>JAWZYT010005206.1:50000-56196 GCA_034508575.1 Petrolisthes manimaculis
AAAGTTTATCCATCTAAGGAACAGAAGGAAGCCTGTCAAACTCTTACGTGAGTTACCCCTATATGGATGATTATATATGACCACGAGTGTACTGTATGTGTGTGTGTGTGTGTGTGTGTGTGGTGTGTATCGTAGCAACGGCCTTATTCTATACCGTTACTAGTATAAAAAATGATTAGTTTTATTATTCAGTAGATGTGTGTGTGTGTGTGTGTGTAAAGAAAGGGGTTATTTGTCATGTATAGTGACTCTGTGTGTGTGTGTGTGTGTGTGTGTAGTAACTGGGTGAATAATGTGTGTGTGTATTCTGTTTGTGTGTGTGTACCGTAAGTATGAAATAATTCTCTCTCTCTCACACAATCCTCACTTTGTATAATTCCTTGGTCCGTCCCCTTATGGAACATTGTGTCAAGCCTGGTGCCTGTACTACCAGAAAGACATAGCGAAATTGGAACGAGTTAAATGTAGAGTTACTAAAATGATACCATGTCTAAGAAACAAAACTTATGAGGAGCGACTAAATGAATTGAAACTATTGCCATTAGCACAACGTAGATTGAGAGGCGACTTAATCCAGGTATTCTATGTAACTCTCTTTCTCTCTCATTTGAACTGCATAGCTTGTGTATATGTAATAAATCTCTCTCTCTCTCTCTCTCTCTCTCTCTCTCTCTCTCTCTCACACAGTCTGACATCTATCAAACATTCTGAAACCATTCCTTACCAGCCTGACTTTTTACCTGTGTGTGTGTGTGTGTGTGTGTGTGTGTAGATAGGCCCAGGTAAATATATTATGTATTATACCTGACCTTGACATCCTTTCACTCCTATCTAGCTCTTATGTGTGTGTGTGTGTGTGTGTGTGTGTGTGTGTGTGTGTGTGTGTGTGTGTGTGTGTGAACTGAAAAGCCTATATATACTGATTATATATATGTGTGTATGTGTGTATGTGTGTGTGTGTGTAACTTATTTTAATCGTGTTTATGTACAGTCGTGGTCAATATTAATCATCCATATAGGGGTAACTCACGTAAGAGTTTGACAGCTTCCCTCTGTTCCTTAGATGATAAACTTTACAATAAATAGGGTAACTACCAACTTTTAATTTACTACAAGCAGCTACACACTACTTATAACAATTACACACACACACACACACGTTAACTACCATCTTTTTATTTAATACAAGCAGTTATACACACACACACACACACGTTAACTACCATCTTTTAATTTACTACAAGCAGCTACACACTACTTAAAACAATAACATCATAATTATGTGAACGTAATAAAATTGTGGATGAATATTATTAACACGACTGTATGTATGTGCGTGTGTGTGTGTGTGTTTGTGTGTGTATTTTTTATTTGTGTTTATGTATGTGCGTGTGTGATTACGATGTTACTGAGTGAGTGAGCGTATGTGTGTGTTTGTGTGTTTTTATATATATATGTGTGTGTGAGAGAGTGAGTATATGTGTTTGTGCTTACGTGTGTGCGTAGATGTTTGTGTGTGTGAGTGAGTGAGCTTCTAAGAACTGTAACTTGAGCTGTGTGTGTTTGTGTGTGTGTGTGCATGTGTTCTATATCTATCTTTTAATTTTCTGTGACACATTTATAAACCATAATGTGTGTGTGTGTGTGTGTGTGTGTGTGTGTGTGTGTGTTCTATATCTATCTTTTCTTTTTCTGTGACACATTTATATACCATAATCATATTTCTTTTCTTTCGTCTTTCTTCTAGTTTAGGTAAGTTTAGTTTCTTTAGTCTTTCTTCATGGCTTAGTTCTCTTTGACTTGGTAGCCATCTTGTGTCGTTTCTGTGTGCGTGTGTGTTTGTGTATATGTGTGTGTTTGTGTTTGTGTGTTTGTGTTTACGAAGTGGTTGAGTGAGTGAGCTTAAGTTTGTACAGGTGTTTACATTTGTGCTAGCGTGTGTGTGTGTGTTTGTGTTTACTATGTGCTAGCGTGCGTGTGTGTGTGTGTGTTTACATATGTAATAGCGCGTGTTTTTGCATATGTGTGTGTGTTTAGCCTACATGTGTATATATATTTACGAGGTGAAAGAGTGAGAGAGAGAGAGAGAGTGAGTGAGTGAGTGAGTTAGCTTCTTAGAACTGTATCTAGTGTGTTTATTGCTTATTGATCACTTTGTTTGTATGTATGTATGTATGTTGCATTCGCGGTCATATAAATATAATCATCCATATAGGGGTAACTCACGTAAGAGTTGGATTGCTTCCCTCTGTTTCTTAGATGATAAACTTTACAATAAATACGTTAACTACCATCTTTTTATTTATTACAAGCAGCTACACACTACTTAAAACAATAACATCAAATGTGAACGTGAAAATATTAGACAGTAAATTGTTTGAGATGATTATTATTGACCTTGCTACAGTTTCCAGGTATCCTTGTACTATACTAATAAATTAAGCAGTTCTCCCTTTAAAGTCTTTGTTTACTAACGTTTTCTCTCTTACGCTGGTCCAGAGAAAACGGATCAAATATATATTATTTTATGATATACTTTGTTATTATAACCGGAATTTAAAGTACTTTGTGTGTGTGTGTGTTTGTGTGTGTAAAGATATTTTGTTTATATTAGATGCATTTCCTTAGCGTAAAACTTATTTTAGACTACAGTACCCCCCAACTCTCTCTCTCTCTCTCTCTCTCTCTCTCTCTCTCTCTCTCTCTCTCTCTCTCTCTCTCTCTCTCTCTCTCTCTCTCTCTCTCTCTCTCTCTCTCTCTCTCTCTCTCTCTCTCTCTCTCTCTCTCTCTCTCCTCTCTCTCTCTCTCTCACAACATAGAATACACACACAAAAGGTCATGTCTCTCTTTTTCTTTCTCTCACACACATACAAAGCCCATTTTTTTCTTTCTCCCTCACACACACACACACACACACACACACACACACACACACACACACACACCACACACACACACACACACACACACACACACACACACACACACACACACCATGGTACCGTACATTGATCGTGTGTGTGTGTGTATGTGTGTGTGTTACCATGACAACGCCTGACAACAATACTATACCACCCACACCACTACCCACCTATAGTACTCTACCATGGCTTAGTGTATACGATGGTCATGGTACTGCTATGTGTACTATATCATATACTATTACTACTATTATTACTATTACTATTATTACTACTACTATTATTATTATTACTATTCCTACTACTATTATTACTATTACTACTACTATTACTACAAATTATTACTACTATTACTACTACTATTACTACTATTATTATTACTATTACTACTACTACTACTACTACTATTATTACTACTACTATTACTACTATTATTACTACTACTACAAATTACTACTATTACTACTACTATTATTACTACTACTATTACTACTACTACAATTACTACTATTACTTACTACTACAATTACTACTATTACTACTACTATTATTACTACTACTATTACTACTACTATTACTACTACTACAATTACTACTATTACTTCTACTACAATTACTACTATTACTACTACTATTATTACTACTACTATTACTACTACTATTACTACTATTACTATTACTACTATTCAAGAGCAATGGCTTAGTGTATACGATGGCTTGATGCTGGTACGATGACACACACTACACAGCCATTGTGCACACCACGACCATCGATAGTTATGCACACACACACACACACACACACACACACACACACACACACACACACACATACACACACACACACACACACACACACACACACACACACACACACACACACACACACACACACACACACACACACACACACACACACACACACACACACACACACACACATTTGCTTTTCACTCACTGTTGTAAAGTTTTTTTTTTTTTTTTTTTTTTTTGTGTGTGTGTGTGAGAGAGAGAGAGAGAGAGAGAGAGAGAGAGAGAGAGAGAGAGAGAGAGAGAGAGAGAGAGAGAAGAGAGAGAGAGAGAGAGAGAGAGAGAAATGGCCTTTAATGTGTGTGTGTGTGTGTGTGTGAGAGAGAGAGAGAGAGAGAGAGAGAGAGAGAGAGAGAGAGAGAGAAATGGCCTTTGGTGTGTGTGTGTGTGTGAGAGAGAGAGAGAGAAATGGCCTTTGGTGTGTGTGTGTGTGTGAGAGAGAGAGAGAGAAATGGCCTTTGGTGTGTGTGTGTGTTGTTGAAAATAGGTATAATCGAGAGAAGGGGGGGTGGGGGGTCAGGATAGCATGAGAGAGAGAGAGAGAGAGAGAGAGAGAGTGAGAAAGGATGTATGTGTGTGTATGAGAGAAAGAGAGAGAGTGAGAAAGGATGTGTGTGTGTGTTTATGAGAGAGAGAGAAAGAGAGAGAGAGAGTGAGAAAGGATGTATGAGAGAGTGAAAGAGAGAGTGAGAAAGGATGTATGAGAGAGTGAAAGAGAGAGTGAGAATGAGAAAGGATGTATGTGTGAGAGAGAGAGAGAGTGAGAAGGATGTATGAGGGAGTGAGAGTGAGAAAGGATGTGTGTGCGTGTATGAGAGAGAGAGTGAGAAAGGATGTATGAGACAGTGAAAGAGAGAGAGAGAGTGAGTGAGTGAGAAAGGCTGTGTGTGTGTGTGTGTGTGTGTGTGTGTGTGTGTATGTGTGTGTGTGTTCTTCATACCACCACTACCACTCTCAAAGACAGACGTGTGTGCTAACGTTTGCGGATTGAACATTCACTACTTACTTACTTACCTACCTACCTACTTGCCTACTTACCTACATACATACTTACCTACCTGTCTACCTATTTACCTGTCTACCTACCTACCTGTTTATCTACCTACCTACCTGTCTACCTACCTACCTACCTGTCTACCTACCTACCTACCTGTTTATCTACCTACCTACCTGTTTATCTACTTTCCTATCTACTTACTTACCTACCTACCTACTTATCTACTTTCCTATCTACCTACCTAACCTAACCTAACCTAACCTAACCTAACCTATTAATACACACACCGTCACACACAACTATACGTTACTCTCTGTTACGTCGTGTTGCGTTACTGTGCTTCAGCGTTACTTTAGTACATATATAAGTACTTCGCTTCTGTTACTTAATTCACTCTGTACTTTTATGTAACTGTACTGTGTTTAAATTTGTACTTTTGTGTGTGTGTTTACGTTTTTATATCGTATTATCGCGTCGCTCTCTGTGTGTTTGTGTTTGTTTTGTGTGTGTGTGTGTGTGTGTTTTGGCGCTACAGTGAATAGAGAGATGGTGTGGTGGGGTGTGTGTGGGGTGTGGGGAGGGGTGTCAAGTAACCCCACCTACCCCTCTTGGTTAATTGTGTTTGGTTGGTTGGGTTGAAAGGAAAAAAGGAAGGAAGGAAGTAAAGAAAGAAGAAAGAAAAGAACCAAGGAAAGAAGGAAAGAAAGAAGGAAGGAACAAAGAAAGAAGAAGGAAGGAAACAACTAAGCAAGGAACCAAGAAAGGAAGGATTAAGGAACAAAAAAAGGAAGGAAGGAAGAAACATAGAAAGAAGGAAGGAAGGAAAGAACCAAGCAAGTAAACAAGCAAGCAAGCAAGCAAGAAGGACGCAAACACACTCACCCATATAGTGACCAAGAAAGAAAGCAAGCAAGCAATCAAGCAAGGAAATAAATAAATAAAGGAAAGGTGTAAAAATATAAACACCTTATTATTATTTTTATCTCCTCTTCATCTTCTGCTAAGTCGACATTGACCTTCTTAAATACTACTGGTAAGAAAATTATGAATGTTATTTTGATTAATGTGAGGTTGTTTTAATTAATGTGTTGTTGTTTTAATTAATGTGTTGTTTTAATGTGTGTTGTTTTAATTAATATGTTGTTTTAATTGTTGTTGTTTTAAAGTGATGTTGTTTGTTTTAATATGAGGTTGTTTTTATTAATGTGTTGTTGCTTTAATTAATGTGTTGTTTTAATTAATGTGTTGCTGTTTTAATGTGTTGTTGTTTGTTTTGATGTGATGTTTTTTTAATGTATTGTTGTTTTAATTAATGTGATGTTGATTTAATTAATGTGTGTTTGTTTTAATTAATGTGAGGTTGTTTTAATTAATGTGTTGTTGTTTTTATTAATGTGTTGTTGTTTGTTTTCATATGTTGTTGTTTTAATTAATGTGTTGTTGTTTGTTTTAATGTGATGTTGTTTTA
>JAWZYT010005207.1:0-13713 GCA_034508575.1 Petrolisthes manimaculis
TCTCTCTCTCTCTCTCTCTCTCTCTCTCTCTCTCTCTCTCCAGGTGTGTTTATTTATGGCACAAACCCATATGTCGATTGCTTAACTTTACCTTTCCTTATTTCCCTCCCTTATCCTCCCTTTCCTCCCCTATCCCTCTCCTTCTCCTACTTCCCTTCCCTCTCCTACTTTCTTTCCCCTTCCTCCCCTTTTCTTTCTCACTCTTCCTTCTTCCTTCCTCTCTCCTTCCTTCCTATACCTAAATCATATATCCATCTCCTCTCTTGCCCCTCTCTCCCTCCCTCCCTCCCTCCTCCCTCCTTCTCTCCTCCCTTGTTCCTACACATCATTACTCAATTCACCTCCCTCCCTCCCTCCCTATCTTCCCTCCCTCCCTCCCTCCCTCCCTTCTCCCTTGTCTAACTTCTTTAAGCATCACACAAAAAACATAACACACACAAACACACACACACATACATAACTAGGAAAAATATATACTTTCACTCATAATTTATATAGGAAAAATAACATCATATTCTATCACAATAAAAATGAATTATTTGCTTGATTTTGCGTCCCCCCCCCTCCTCCTCCTCTCTCACTCTCAAACACTTAGAAAATTAGTTTATGTCCACTACTTCAAAAATGACATAGATAGAAATAGTTGAATACAAAATGTTATTCATACATATATATAATAGATAGATAGATAGATAGATAGATAGGTAGATAGATAGATAGACAGATAGGTAGATAGGTAGATAGGTAGATAGATAGATAGATAGATAGGTAGGTAGATAGATAGACAGATAGGTAGATAGATAGATAGATAGATAGATAGACAGATAGGTAGATAGGTAGATAGATAGATAGACAGATAGGTAGATAGGTAGATAGATAGATAGACAGATAGGTAGATAGGTAGATAGATAGATAGATAGATAGGTAGATAGATAGATAGACAGATAGGTAGATAGGTAGATAGATAGATAGACAGATAGGTAGATAGGTAGATAGATAGATAGACAGATAGGTAGATAGATAGATAGACAGATAGGTAGATAGGTAGATAGATAGATAGACAGATAGGTAGATAGATAGATAAAACCTCAGGTGGAATATCTCCCTTCTCCATTTTTATTCTCTCTCCCTTCCCTCCCCTCTCTCTCTCCCTCCTTCCCCTCCCTCCCCTCCCTCCCTCCCTCTCTCTCCCTCCCTCCCTCCCTTCATCACTGTCTTCTGTATCAATAGATAGGCCCTCCCTTCCTCCCTTCCTCCCTCTTTCCTTTCTCTCTCTCTCCCTTCCTCCTTTCTTCCCTCTTTCCTTTCTCTCTCCCTCCTCCCTACCCCTTTTACATCCTCCTCTCTCTCTCTCTCTCTCTCTCTCTCTTCTCTCTCTCTCTCTCTCTCTCTCTCTCTCTCTCTCTCTCTCTTGCTCACAAGCACTTGCCTCGACCACACGTGTCCTTGCTCGATCACTTTTGGTCGACCGCCTGCTTGCTCGCTACTCCGTTTGTGTAATTCCGTTAGCGTGTTCAAGTGTATTTAAGTGTAATTCCGTGTATGTATTAGCGTGTTCAAGTGTATTAAGAATAATCCGTGTGTTTATTTCAGTGTAATTCCGTGTGTGTATTAGCGGGTGTCTCAGTGTAAACCAGTGTGTGTTATTTCAGTGTAAATCCGTTTGTGTATTTAGTGAGTGTTTCTGTGTAAACCCGTGTGTTTATTTCAGTGTAATTCCGTGTGTGTATTAGCGAGTTTTCTGTGTAAACCCGTGTGTTTATTTCAGTATAATTCCGTGTGTGTATTAGCGAGTTTTCTGTGTAAACCCGTGTGTTTATTTCAGTATAATTCCGTGTGTGTATTTAGTGAGTGTTTCTGTGTAAACCCGTGTGTTTATTTCAGTGTAATTCCGTGTGTGTATTTTGCGAGTGTTTCTGTGTAAACCCGTGTGTTTATTTCAGTGTAATTCCGTGTGTGTATTTAGCGTGTATTAAGGGAAATCCCGTGTGTATTTAAGTATAATTCCGTGTGTGTGTTACCCTTTTTTTCTGTGTATTATACGTATACTAGTGTTGCCGTGTGTATCCGTGTGTTCACGAGTATTTGGAGCTGTTTGTGTTCTACGTGGATGTAAGCGATTGCCCCCGAATGATTGCTCGTCACAACTTCACTTAAGTACCCCTACATAAATTTAATTTACTAACTTATTTTATCTCTTTATTTAACTTTATTTTCTTACCTAAACTCACTTATTTACTCATTATTTCCTATATTTGTGTTGCCAGTTTCTCAACGTGTTTGTTTTTATATTAATTCCATATTTCTATTTATTTTCTATATTGAAATTCTATAATTCTATATTAATTTCATTCCAGGTATACACTATAAATTTACTGTATTCCCTTTGTCCAGTAATTCATCTCACCTCACCTCACCTCTCTTCTCCTCCACTCCTAAGGGACGTTAATCCCTACCTACCTCCCTACACCCCCCCCCAGCCCCATCCTATCTCACCTCACCTCACCTCACTATTGTCACAAACCACAAGTCTATGCTTGCGAGGTTCTGAATTTGTTCAAACCCAAGTCCATAGAAACGCGCGTACTGTAAATATTGGTTTGCGACATCCCATAACTTCGTTCATCTCAAGTATACACTATAGATTTACTGTATTCCCTTTGTCCAGTAATTCATCTCACCTCACCTCACCTCTCTTCTCCTCCACTCCTAATTTGTCGTTAATCCCTGCCTACCTTCCTACACCCCTCCCCAGTCCCATCTCACCTCACCTCTCTTCTCCTCCACTCCCAAAGGACATTAATCCCTACCTACCTTCCTACACCCCTCCCCAGCCCCATCTCACCTCACCTCACCTCACCTCACCTCTCTCCTCCTCCACTCCCAAGTGACATCAATCCCTACCTACCTCCCCACACACCCCCAGCCCCATCCTATCTCACCTCACCTCACCTCCCTATTGTCACAAACCACAAGTCTGTGCTTGCGAGGTTCTGAATTGTTCAAACCCAAGTCCATAGAAACGCGCGTACCGTAAATATTGGTTTGAGACATACGGGCTAGATTCCTTCTTTCCTCCCTACACCTCCCTCCTACGTCCGCCCTCACTTGCCCCTCCCCCACCCATCATTCTTCTCGCTCCTCCCCCAACCGACCCCAAACCCCCACTTCCAGTCTGTTCTAACCACATCCCATAATTTCGTTCACCTAAGTTTGAAAGTAATTAATTAACTAGCCAATAAATAATTGATAAATAGATTACTAAATTAAATAATAATTAAATTACTAAATTAAATAATAATTAAATTACTAAATTAAATAATAATTAGATTACTAAATTAAATAATAATTAAATTACTAAATTAAATAATAAATAAATTAAAAAATAATAATAATAGATTAATAATTTAAATAATAAAGTAAATAATTAACAAATAAATTATTAAATATATCAATAATCAAATTACTAAAAAATAAATAAATTATCTGATAAATATATTAATAAGCAAATTACTTAATTTTGTTTAAAGCTAATAAATAAATTAGTAATAAATAACTAAACTTGTATTAAATTTTATAAATTAATTACTAATAAATATCATGGCACCCCAATACACCTGTACATCCTGTTCTGGATCTTTCGGCCCCTCAATTTTCGCGAACAGAGACGTCCATTTCTGTAGATTCTGCCAGCTGCGTGAGGAGATGTCAACCGACCTGAAGGCAGCACACCACAAGATTGAGGCCTTGAGCAAGAAGTTGGAAACGCTTCAAGAATTCACCACACTCAACGTAGGAGTGACACCAACACCGACCGTACCAGTTGACACAGCCCCTGTACTTACTGCCTCTACACCCTCACCTTCACCGGCACTACCAACCACACCGTTACCTCCATCGACAACACCAACGACTTCCACTTCTCCACGGGAGGAGTTCCGCATCGTCAGGAACAACACACGACCCAGGAAGAACATCATACCCATCACTACATGTCAAAACCGCTTCAAGATCCTGGCACAAGACGAGGACGAAGACGACACCGAGGTCAGGCTGGTTGGTGACTCCATGGTAAGGGGTCAACTCTCCGAGTTTTGTGGTCGAGCACCCAAGACTAGGAAGCGCTTCTGTATCCCAGGTGGCGGCCTAGACGACGTGACCGACGTAGTGGATGAAGTGACACGCCAAGCCCCCGACAACACCACGTACGTCATCCACATCGGAACCAACGATGTATTGAAGAATAGATCAGAAGACCTCCTCAACAAGTACCGACAGATGATCGCGAAGTTCAAGGAAAAAACGAACAACATCATACTTTCTGGAATCATCCCCCGCAGACAAGCCGACACTCGTTTTTTCAACACCGCCACCAGCATCAACCGACGACTTGCCAGTATCTGCAACGAGGAGAACATTGATTTCATCAACACCTGGGATAAGTTTTATTTCGACAACTCGTTATTCTCAGATGATGGTGTCCATCTGAACCAGGTAGGATCGGCCCGTTTCGGACGTTTGCTGAACGACGCGGTCATCAACCATCGATCAAAAAACGGGACTACCCAGGTACGTCAAGGTCAAGTAACGTAAAACAAATAAATAGAGTAAACCAAAATAGCTTAAAGGTATTTTACGTAAACGCTCGCAGCATCCATAACAAATTTACAGATTTAGAGGAATTAACTTTCACAGAAAATTATGATATAATCGGCATAACCGAATCGTGGCTAAATACTGAAAACAGAGATTTCCTAGCAGAGTATAAAATTCCCGGTTACACAATATTTGAAAAAGGACGAACAAATAAAAGGGGAGGCGGAGTTCTATTATATATTAAAGACGATCTTAAACCAATCCTATTATCAAAGCCACATATTGATAACGTAGATACACTATATATACTCATTAGAAACAATTGTGGGGTGAAACTTTTGTTAGCTTTATTATACAGACCCCCAGCCCAACCAGTACAAACCGATCGTGATATCTATGAGCAATTAAACGAAATTATTAACACGCAACATTCCATAATTCTTGGTGACTTTAATTTACCAGTAACAAAGTGGGGAGAACCGTTATCAGCTCATTATGGTCAAGATCTTTACACTAACTTACAAGAGAGCTCCCTTATCCAATTTGTCAACAGCCCAACTCGTGGAAATAACGTTCTTGACCTAGTATTTGCAACAAACGAAGACATGATAGAGAATACTAACGTAGGTGAAGAATTTACCAATAGCGACCACCGCATAATCACTTTCAGTATAAATTTTAACAAAAGCGACATAAAGTACAGCTACGAAAAAATCCCCGATTTTAGAAAAGCCAATTTCAACCAACTCAGAGCGATACTAAAAGAAACCGACTGGAAATGTCTGCGAGACACTATTGACATAAATACACAATGGAACTTTTTCACTAATGCGTACACAAAAGCGGTCAGGGATAGCATACCATTAAAAAACCGACGTTCAGCACAAAATTTAAAGCCCAAGTGGTGGAGTAAAGATATAGCCGACTGTTTACGAGCCAAAAAGAACGCCCATAATAAAGTAAAAATCACAGCCAATAATGACGACCGTGCCAAGTTTACAGACTTACGAAGAAAAGCCAAAAAGTTAATCAAACAGAGTAAAAAGGAAATTGAAAAACACGTTGCAAATCAGAGTAAGACAAACCCGAAAGAGTTCTACAGTTATATTCGACAAAAGAAAGTACTTACGTCAACTATCGGTCCAATTCTTGATGAAAATGGGGACTTTACGACAGATGAAGAGCGAATGAGTAGTATCCTAAATACTTTCTTTGCATCAGTCTTTACTATAGAAAACCCTAACGATATACCAGCTAAAACAACAGTCCAAAATGAAAACACCGAGGTTTTAAATAATATCAGCATAACAGAAAATGACGTAATCAAATGTATTGATAAATTAAATGTAAATAAGTCACCTGGGCCTGACACGATCTCCCCTCGCGTAATAAAGGAAGCTAAAAGCGAAATAGTAAAACCTCTGACTCTGCTATTTAATTATTCTTTACACACTGGAACAATACCTGATGATTGGAAGCTCGCTAACGTAACACCAATATTTAAAAAAGGCAGCAAATCTTTACCTAGTAACTATCGCCCTATCAGCCTAACCTCAGTAGTATGCAAAATGTTAGAGACAATCATACGAGATAAACTTACAAATCATTTAGAGGAAAATAACTTACTCAGAGACACTCAACACGGTTTCCGCAATAAACGCTCTTGCCTAACGAATCTATTAGACTTTTTAAATGACATTTTTAACGAATATGATAAGAGTAAAGCAGTAGACATAATTTATCTAGATTTCCAAAAAGCCTTTGACAAAGTTCCCCATAAACGTTTAATAACTAAATTAAAATCTCACAGAATCCAAGGCGACACCGTAAGATGGATAGAGAACTGGCTAAGAAACCGTAAACAACGTGTGGTAATAAATGGTAAATCATCTAATTGGACTGGCGTTACGAGCGGGGTGCCACAAGGGTCAGTTTTAGGCCCAATCCTTTTCCTAGTTTACATAAACGACATAGATGAAGGCCTCTCATGCATAATATCGAAGTTTGCCGATGACACTAAAATTGCAAATACAGTACTCACTACCGCACAAACTAAAGAAATGCAAGATAATCTCGATAAATTGTCGAATTGGGCGAAAACTTGGCAAATGTCCTTCAATGCAGATAAATGTAAAGTACTTCATATCGGACATCGTAACGTAACTGCAAACTACTCGTTAAATGGTAATCAAATTAAAAGCGTGGATCAAGAGACAGACTTAGGGGTCACAATATCAAGTAACCTAAAACCCAGTCAGCAATGTACAGAAGTAATTAAGAAAGCAAATAAAACTATCGGCTTTATTGGCAGAGCATTCGAGTATAAGTCTAAAGATACAATCCTCACTTTGTATAATTCCTTGGTCCGTCCCCTTATGGAATATTGTGTCCAAGCCTGGTGCCCGTACTACCAGAAAGATATAGTAAAATTGGAACGAGTCCAACGTAGAGTTACTAAAATGATACCATGTCTACGAAACAAAACGTATGAAGAGCGGCTAAATAAATTGAATCTATTCCCATTAGCACAACGTAGATTGAGAGGCGACTTAATCCAGGTATTCAAAATAATCAAAGGCATAGACAATATGGACTGCAACAAATATTTCAATATCGACCAATCAAACTACACGAGAGGTAATGGCTGTAAAATCATAGGTAAATCTTTTAACTCACACGAATCCAAGAATTTCTTTTTTAACCGAGTTGTCAACTTATGGAATGGGCTTCCCCGTAACGTAATAGAATGTAACACAGTAGATAGCTTCAAACGTCGCCTTGATAAACACCTTGCATCTAATCCCCGACTTTCGATGTTTACTAATGAATAATTTTTTACCCATTACAGGTGGCAAGTTAGCCAAATTTCAACTACTTTCTATCTTTCCTATAAAATTTCCTTGTGGAGTTTTCTCTACCAACTCCACAAGGTTCTGACTCCTAACTTTATTTCCAGTACGGCTCAGGCCGGAGGGATTGGAGGGTGGGGAGAGAGCCTTCTACTTTGCTATCCTTACCTACGACTATCACTGGGGAGATATTCATTCTCTACCAGTAACCTTCTAATCAGATCACCCCGTGTGGACCGTAAGGTCTGTTGTGGTCTGTGATTCTATGTAACTCTATGTAACTCTCTCTCTCTGTATTTTATCTTCCCATCTCGCTATCCTCTCCATCTTCTTATGTGTGTGTGTGTGTGTGTGTGTGTGTGTGTGTGTGTGTGTGTGTGTGTGTGGTTGGAGACAGAGAGACTGAGATATGAGGACAGAGAGTAGAGAGTAAGTGCTTGTCTTGCCTCACACGCAAACACACGCAAACACACGCAAACCAGCATATAATATAAGAACATGCACACGCAAATAAATCTTTGTTTGTGTGTTTGTGTGTGTGTGTGTGTGTGAGAGAGAGAGAGAGAGAGAGAGAGAGAGAGAGAGAGAGAGAGATAGGATGATGAGTATGTAACTAAATAGATATATAGATAGATAAATTGATAAAGAGATAGATAGATAGATAGATGAAAGCGGACAGAGAGAGAGAGAGAGAGAGAGAGAGAGAGAGAGAGAGAGAGAGAGAGAGAGAGATGAAGAAAATTGAGAGATAGAGAGAGGAAAGTCGACCTTGTTTCTTGATGGATAGAGAGTCTCGAGGGAGGGGAGAGAGAGAGAGAGAGAGAGAGAGAGAGAGAGAGAGAGAGAGAGAGAGAGAGAGAGATGGATGGTCAAGAGGATAATATATGCACCAATATGTCTGTCTGTGTCTGTCTGTATGTCTGTGTGTGTGTGTGTGTGTGTGTGTGTGTGTGTGTCTTGTATCTCTTTCTCCATTTATATTCCCAAGTTTGATTAGACAAGAATGACATATTATGCAATTTTCTCTCTGTCTGTCTGTCTGTCTATCTGTCTTTCTCACTCAATATCTATTTCTGCTTTTCTATCTATCTATTTCATTACCTACTTGTCTGTCTATCTATCTCCACCTATCACTCCATCCACCTCTCCACCTATCCATCCATCCACCTACCCATCCAACCACCAACCTCTCCACCTACCCACCCATCTCTCCACCTATCCATCCATCTCTCCACCTACCCACCCATCTCTCCATCCATCCATCCATCTATCCATCTAACCACACACTTCTCCATCTTTTTTAACTTTTATACTTTTACCATTTTTCCTGCTTTTTTTCCTGGCCTCCTCTTGTTCCTCCTTTTCCTCATCCTCTTTTTCATTTTCTACTCTTTCCACTTTTCCTTTCCTTCTTTTATCAATTTTCCCCTCTTTTCATATTCTTTCTTTTTCCATTTTTCCTTTAGGCCTATTCATTTTCATTCAATTCTATTATTACTATATATAAATATTTTCTTTCTATTCACTCGCTCTCTCTCTCTCACTCTCACTCATTCCCCCATCCCCACTCGTCTCCCACTCCCCTCTCATCCCCCTCCTCATACCCTCTTTCCCACTCCTCTCTCCCACCCACCACTCCTCCTCATCCCAACCTCCCTCCTCCCCCACTCCCACTCCTCCTCCTCCTCCTCCTTCTCTTCCATCTCCTTGTCATGTCTTTTGTCCACCCCTGTTGTCTGTTTCCCTGCGTTATTGGTCATTCTTCATTTCCCTGTTTAGCGGCCCGTTTCTCATTGTCACATTCTCTACCTGTCTTGCTTTCTCTCTTTTTTTTCTCTCTCTCTCTCTTCCTTCCTTCCTTTATTTCTTTTTCTTTTTTATTATTATTATTCTTTTTCTTGTTTTTTTCTCTTATTTCGTGTTGTTATTTTTATTGTTGTTATTGTTGTTATTATTATTATCATTATTATTTTTGTTGTTATTATTGTTATTACTTTCATCTTTCACTTTCTCTCATGCATTCTTTCTCTCATCCCCTTGCTTTCTTTCTTACTTTCTTACTTACCAACGTTGAGTAGAACTTATAATTTGTATTTTTTATCCTTGTATCCAGTTATCTAAGTAACGTAATATCTCCGTTAATATTGAGTAACTATTTATCCAGCACTGTATTAGTATAATTGTGTTTTTATTTTTTTGTATTCACATATTTGTTTCTTATTCAGTCCCTATACACTTGTGTTTATTTAGAGTCTATATATATCTGTGCTTAATATTATATAGTATATTATTCTACTATTTAGTGTGCTTTCGTCTGTTGTTTTTGTCGTTGTTTTATGCATTAAGAGTGGTATATAGTGCCGCACCTTGTCTTTAATCCGTCTACCTGCTCTTAACTCAAACCCTTAAATTCCCCAGGGAAAACACTCCCTCCACTCACACGTTTTCTTTGTATATATATATTGTGTTTTTAGGTCGACGTATTGTGTTATTCTCTGCCTACATATTTGCGCTTATTTATTGTCTACATAATTGTACAAATTTCGAGTTATATATTTGTGTTTAATATATCCAGTTTCATATTCTGATATTTAACTTGCTTTCGCTGTGTTCTTTTATCTCATTCCTCCCTTCTTCCATCTATTCCCTTATTCATTCCTCCTCTTCCTAATCTAGTGTGTACATCTCCCCCTAACATCCTCAAGTTGAAAGTAATTAAATAAATTGATAAATAAGTTAATAAATTAAATAATAAATAAACTAATAACAAATAAAGTGATAAACAAGTTAATAAATTAAATAATAAATAAATTGATAAATAAGTTAATAAATTAAATAATAAATAAACTAATAACAAATAAAGTTATAAACAAGTTAATAAATTAAATAATAAACAAATAAATAACAAATAAAGTGATAAACAAGTTAATAAATTAAAAAATAAATAAATAAATAAATTAAATAATAAATTAATTAATTAAATACTAAATAAATTAATAAATTAAATAATAAATAAACTAATAAATTAAATAATAAATAAACTAATAAATCAAATAATAAATAAATCAACAAATTAAATAATAAATTAATTAATAAATTAAATAATAAATTAATTAATCATGGCACCCCAACACACCTGTACGTCTTGCTCAGGAACTTTCGGCCCCACAATTTTCGCGAACAGAGACGTCCATTTCTGTAGATTCTGCCAGCTACGTGAGGAGATGTCAACCGACCTGAAGGCAGCACACCACAAGATTGAGGCCTTGAGCAAGAAGTTGGAAACGCTGCAAGAATTCACTACACTCAACGTAGGAGTGACACCAACACCGACCGTACCAGTTGACACAGCCCCTGTACTTACTGCCTCTACACCCTCACCTTCACCGACACTACCAACCATACCGTTACCTTCATCGACAACAACAACGACTTCCACTTCTCCACGGGAGGAGTTCAGCATCGTCAGGAACAACACACGACCCAGGAAGAACATCATACCCATCACTACATGTCAAAACCGATTTAAGATCCTGGCACAAGACGACGACGAAGACGACACCGAGGTCAGGCTGGTTGGTGACTCCATGGTCAGGGGTCAACTCACCGAGTTTTGTGGACGAGCACCCAAGTCAAGGAAGCGTTTTTGCATCCCGGGTGGCGGCCTAGACGACGTGACTGACACAGTGGAAGAAGTGACAAGCCAGGACCCAAACAACACCACGTACGTCATCCACGCCGGAACCAATGACGTGATGAACACCAGATCAGAAGAGCTCCTCAACAAGTACCGACAGATGATTGCGAAATTCAAGGAAAAAACGAATAACATCATACTTTCTGGAATCATCCCCCGCAGAAAAGCCGACATCCGCTTCTACAACACCGCCACCAGCATCAATCGACGACTTGCCAGCATCTGCAACGAGGAGAACATCGCTTTCATCAACACCTGGGACAAGTTTTATTTCGACGACTCGTTATTCTCAGCTGATGGTGTCCATCTGAACCAGGTAGGAGCAGCCCGTTTTGGACGTTTGCTAAACGACGCGGTCATCAACCATCGTACAAAAAACGGGACAGCCCAGGCACAACAAAGTCAGGTAACGTAAAACTAACAAACAGAAAAACAAGGGCAAACGTGCAATCATCTAACCGAAATAGCCTAAAGGTTTTTTATGTCAACGCTCGCAGCATCCATAATAAATTCGCAGATCTAGAGGAAATAACACTCACAGAAAATTATGATATAATCGGCATAACAGAATCGTGGCTAAATACCGAAAGCAGAGACTTCCTAGCAGAGTATAAAATTCCCGGTTACACAATATTTGAAAAAGGCCGTACAAATAAAAGGGGTGGTGGAGTACTACTATATATTAAAGACGATCTTAAACCAATTCTATTATCAAAGACGCATATCGATAATGTAGATACATTATATATACTCGTTAGAAATAAATGTGGGATGAAACTTTTGTTTGCTTTATTATACAGACCCCCAGCTCAACCAGTACAAACCGACCGTGATATCTATGAGCAAATTAGCGAGATGAGTAACACACAAGAGGCTGTAATTCTCGGCGATTTTAATTTACCAGTAACAAAGTGGGGAGAACCATTATCAGCTCACTATGGACACGACCTTTATTCTAACCTACAAGAGAGTTCCCTTATCCAATTCGTTAATAGCCCAACCCGTGGAAATAACGTTCTTGATTTAGTATTTGCAACAAAAGAAGACTTGATAGAGAATATCAATGTGGGTGATGAGTTTACCAATAGCGACCACCGCATAATCACTTTCAGTATAAAGTTCAATAAAAGTGAAATAAACCACAGCTACGAAAAAATCCCTGACTTTAGAAAAGCTAACTTTCACCTTCTCAGGTGAAAGATACCGATTGGAAATGTCTGCGAGATACTATTGATATTAATTCACAATGGAACTTTTTCACTAATGCGTACACAAAAGCGGTCAGGGATAGCATACCGTTAAAAAATCGACGTTCAGCACAAAACTTAAAGCCCAAGTGGTGGAGTAAAGATATAGCCGACTGTTTACGAGCCAAAAAGAATGCCCATAATAGAGTAAAAATCACAGCCAATAATGACGACCTTGCCAAGTTTACAGACTTACGTAGAAAAGCCAAAAAGTTAATCAAACAGAGTAAAAAGACAATTGAAAAACACGTTGCAAATCAGTGTAAGACAAACCCGAAAGAGTTCTACAGTTATATTCGACAAAAGAAAGTACTTACGTCAACTATCGGTCCAATTCTTGATGAAAATGGGGACTTTACGACAGATGAAGAGCGAATGAGTAGTATCCTAAATACTTTCTTTGCATCAGTCTTTACTACAGAAAACCCGAACGATATACCAGCTGAAACAACAGTCCAAAACGAAAACACCGAAGTATTAAATAATATCAGCATAACAGAAAATGACGTAATCAAATGTATTGATAAATTAAATGTAAATAAGTCACCTGGGCCTGACACGATCTCCCCTCGCGTAATAAAGGAAGCAAAAAGCGAAATAGTAAAACCTCTGACTCTGCTATTTAATTATTCATTACACACTGGAACAATACCTGACGAATGGAAGCTCGCTAACGTAACACCAATATTTAAAAAAGGCAGCAAATCCTTACCTAGTAACTATCGCCCTATCAGCCTAACCTCAGTAGTATGCAAAATGTTAGAGACAATCATACGAGATAAACTTACAAATCATTTAGAGGAAAATAACTTACTCAGAGACACTCAACACGGTTTCCGCAATAAACGCTCTTGCCTAACGAATCTATTAGACTTTTTAAACGACATTTTTAACGAATATGATAAGAGTAAAGCAGTAGACATAATTTATCTAGATTTCCAAAAAGCCTTTGACAAAGTTCCCCATAAACGTTTAATAAGTAAATTAAAATCTCACAGAATCCAAGGCGACACCGTAAGATGGATAGAAAACTGGCTAAGAAACCGTAAACAACGTGTGGTAATAAATGGAAAATCATCTAATTGGACTGGCGTTACGAGCGGGGTGCCACAAGGGTCAGTTTTAGGGCCAATCCTATTCCTAGTTTACATAAACGATATAGATGAAGGTCTCTCATGCATAATATCGAAGTTTGCCGATGACACTAAAATTGCTAATACAGTACTCACTAACGCACAAACTAAAGAAATGCAAGATAACCTCGATAAATTGTCGAATTGGGCGAAAACTTGGCAAATGTCCTTCAATGCAGATAAATGTAAAG
>JAWZYT010005208.1:5000-25449 GCA_034508575.1 Petrolisthes manimaculis
GGTCTCCCATAATTTCCAACTATCGTGTACCAGATTTCCCCCACCAATATGCAGCAGTTTGTCGACGGAAATAATGTATTTTGTACACGAAAACGCGATGTCCACGGAAAAACAACCCCGTGTGATAGGCGCTTTATAGTTAGTGTCTGAAACTCGAATTGGAAAAGTAAATATTCTCATCCCCCTCACCTGAGAGGATTCGATCTCCCAACCAATATATAGGTTATGAGTCCAGCATACTAACAACTCAACCACCTCCCCTATATGTACACACCTTCTTCACTATAAAAGGAATTTGGGTAGAATAATATGGTGTATGATTTTGGTGGTAAATAAATATGTAGTATAGCCTAAATTAAACCTCACTCACCCAAAACTTTCCTCCATTATCGTCTACTTGTGGCAACTGAACACCAACATATACATAGTATGTGGCCACATTTGTACACACTACACACAGCCCCTGTCAATATATTGTGTAGCATAATATTCGGTTCTCGTTGGTACTTTGGTAGGAAAAATAAACGTAATGGAATAAGAGCACCAGGAAGTTTTGATTTTCGCTCTGCATTCCCGTGTCTAGTAATTAAAAAATGTGCAATACTGTTTAACAAAGTATAAAAGAAACGTAAAGTTATTTGTAGCCTAGTGGCTTTGTAAGCACATGATGTATAACTGATGTCTATTTATGTTTGGAATAATAATTGAAGCTGCTTTGCTAAATGATTTAATTAGGTGTGTTAAATATGTAGAGGATTATGGAAAATTCATATATAATATCTTCAAAAGTAATATGAACGATGTGATAAAATCTGCTAAAACTTCATTATCCATCGAAGTGGAATTTTAAATAATAATGATCAGCGTTGATATTTAGTAACCAATCTGCCATGAGTTAGAAGTTAATCCTACTTGAAGTGAGTTGTAATCTGTTGTGGTACAATACAATGGAGCGATACTCTTCCTCCAAACAGTGCTGCAAAACAGACCTCATTGGCGCTTACTGATTACTAGAATGTTTCCTCGCCTAGATTGGAGGAGTCCGTAGCCCTCCAAAGTACTCACCACCACTTCAACAAACATGATACATGAAATACCTCATTACTTCAAAACCATAATTAGGACGATTCTCAGGCTAATTCAGTGATAAAAAGTAAACAAAAACTCTAATAACTCCAACTAAATTGATAAATTAATAAAACACATAACATTTGTGTAAAGGGTTAACAAACAGCATATATCAATTTCAAAAAAAAAAGAAAAAAAAAAGAGGTGACAAATATAGTTATTATACATATAGGTAGTTGTTATACACATATAATATATTTTGCCATACGATATTTTTGCTGGTATATCCTGCTAAATTAAACCTTAAAAATAGAAGAAAAATCATATCCTGCTAAATTAGACCTTAAATATAGAAGAAAAATCATATCCTGATAAATTAGACCTTAAAAATAGCAGAAAAATCCCTTTACGACGGGAATGTGTATAAGTATTTCAAAGAGTTGAGTTCTGGGGGTCCATCGTGGAGCAATAAGAGGCAATTGGCTGCTTGAAGCTCGACTTTATCTTGTCAGTCTGCTAATGATGGAGATGGAGGAGGAGGAAGAGGAGGAGGGGGAGGAGGAAGAGGAGGAGGAGGAGGAGGAATAAGAGGAGGTGGTGGAGATGGAGAAGGAGGTGGTGGAGGAGGAGAAAACGGAATGAAAAATGGTAAAGGGGAATGGAGAAAGAAGGAAATAGGAGAAAGGGAAGGGAATTTAAAGTAGGGAGAAAAAGGGGTGGATGGATGGAGAAATTATATGAAGTGTAAGAGGATGGAAAGAAAGAACGAAAAGGAATAAAAGACGAGAAATATGAGGAAAGGTGGAAGAGAGGGGAAAGGAGGCAGATGGATGAATTATTAAGGGAAGAGGAAGAAGTGACGGAGTAAAAAAATTAGCGAAGGAAATGGTAAGGAAGGTTGAAAGGAAGAGAGAAGTAGGAGCAGAAAATAAAAAGAGGAGGAGAAGAAGAAGAAGAAGAAGGAGAGTAAGGAGGAGGAGGAGGAGGAGGAGGAGGAGGAGAAGGAGAAGGAGGAGAAGGAGAAGGAGAAGGAGAGGAACTAGAGGAAATGGGGAGAAGAGACATGATATGAAGAGGATGAGGGAGGATGAAGAAGAGGAATCAGTGGTTCAATATTTGCCACACACCATAATGACTTCATCTTGACCTTCATATTGGAGGCTCGTATCTCTGGTAAGTGCAGGAGGTGGTTCGAATCCCACGATAACTGGCAATCAGCTCTGAGAGAGAGAGAGAGAGAGAGAGAGAGAGAGAGAGAGAGAGAGAGAGAGAGAGAGAGAGAGAGGCCCACCTACAAGTTACATAGAGTTACATAGTGTCACAGACCACAACAGACCTTACGGTACACACGGGGTGATCTGATTAGAAGGTTACTGGTGGAGAATGAATTTCTCCCCAGTGATAGTCGTAGATAAGGATAGCAAAGTAGAAGGCTCTCTCCCCACCCTAAACTCCCTCCGGTCTGAGCCGTACAGGAAATAAAGTCAGGAGTCAGAACCTTGTGGGGTTGGCAGAAAATACTCCACAAGGAAATTTTATAGGAAAAATAGAAAGTAGTTGAAATTTGGCTAACTTGCCACATGTAATGAGCAAAAATTATTCATTAGTAAACATCGAAAGTCGGGGATTAGACGCAATGTGTTTGTCTAAGCGACGTTTGAAGCTGTCTACGGTATTACAGTCTATTACGTTACGGGGAAGCCCATTCCATAAGTTGACGACTCGGTTAAAAAAGAAATCCTTGGATTAGTGTGAATTAAAAGATTTACCTATGATTTTCAGCCGTTACCTCTCGTGTAGTTTGATTGATCGATATTGAAATATTTGTTGCAGTCCATATTATCTATGCCTTTGATTATTTTGAAAACCTGGGAATAGATTCAATTCATTTAGTCGCTCCTCATACATTTTGTTTCTTAGACTTGGTATCATTTTAGTAACTCTACGTTGGACTCGTTCCAATTTTACTATATCTTTCTGGTAGTACGGGCATCAGGCTTGGACACAATATTCCATAAGGGGACAGACCAAGGAATTATACAAAATGAGGATTGTGTCTTTGGACTTATACTCGAATGCTCTGCCAATAAAGCCGATAGTTTTATTTGCTTTCTTAATTACTTCTATACACTGCTGACTGGGTTTTAGGTTACTTGATATTGTTACCCCTAAGTCTGTCTCTTGGTCCACGCTTTTAAGTTGATTACCATTTAACGAGTAGTTTGCTGTTACGTTACGATGTCCGATGTGGAGCACTTTACATTTATCTGCATTAAAGGACATTTGCCAAGTTTTCGCCCAATTCGACAATTTATCGAGATTATCTTGCATTTCTTTAGTTTGTGCATTAGTCAGTACTGTATTTGCAATTTTAGTGTCATTGGCAGTTTTCGATATTATACATGAGAGGCCTTCATCAATGTCATTTATGTAAACTAGGAATAGGATTGGCCCTAAAACTGGCCCTTGTGGCACCCAGCTCGTAACTCCAGTCCAATTAGATGATTTTTCATTTATTACCACACATTGTTTACGGTTTCTTAGCCAGTTCTCTATCCATCTTACGGTATCGCCTTGGATTCTGTGTGATTTGATTTAGTTATTAAGCGTTTATGGGGAACTTTGTCAAAGGCTTTTTGGAAATCTAGATAAATTATGTCCACTGCTTTACTCTTTATCATATTAGTTAAAAATGTCATTTAAAAAGTCTAATAGGTTTGTTAGGCAAGAAAACCGTGTTGAGTGTCTCTAAGTAGGTTGTTTTCCTCTAAGTGATTTGTAAGTTTATCTCGTATGATGTTTCTAGCATTTTGCATACTACTAAGGTTAGGCTGATAGGGCGATAGTTACTAGGTAAAGATTTGCTGCCTTTTTCTAATATTGGTGTTACGTTGGCGAGCTTCCATTCGTCTGGTATTGTTCTAGTGTGTAAAGAATAATTAAAGAGCAGAGTCAAAGGTTTTACAATTTCGCTTTTTGCCTCCTTCATCCCACAATTATTTTTAATGAGTATATATAGTGTATCTACATTATCGATATATGGCTTTGATAATATGATCGGTTTGAGATCGTCTTTAATATATAATAGAACTCCGCCTCCCCTTTTATTTGTTCGTCCTTTTTCAAATATTTTTATACTCTGCTAGGAAATTTTATACTTTGCTGGTTCACAGAGAGAGAGTAGGAGTGAGATACAAACCTACACCAACCTTGAGAGAGAGAGAGAGAGAGAGAGAGAGAGGAGAGAGAGAGAGAGAGAGAGACCCATCCACCCCACAAGTTCACACACTATCTATCTCACTGGTTATTGTAAAGGTAAAATAAACAAAACGCAGAATGTCAGTGGAAATATGTAGGTAAATTTTGCCATTCAAATGTTAGCTATGTAGAAGGGCCAATCTTCCCTATTCAAGTTAAGTTAGACATAGACCCCTTTTTCACCGAGTTAGAGAGTTATTAGAGAGAAAACTTAAGACAATAATTATCAATACGGAGACTTTTTCAATTCATATCTCCTGTTGTCTATAAGTTATGGAAGGAAAGAGTAAGAGGGAACGGTGGGAGGGAGATAGACAGACATTAGTGGGTTGAAAAGGGATAAAGGAAGATAGAAGAAAGGAGAAGGAGGAGAAGGAAGGAGATATTGAGAAAAACAAAACCCAAAAAATGGGAGGAAGGAACGGAAAGGAAATAGGAAGAAAGACAGATAAGTAGGAGGGGTAAACAGGAAATAACTAAGGAGTGAAATTAATTTGAGGAGGGAGAAAATCCAACTCATTGCCATTAACTACACGACCACCAACATTCCCACCATTATAACTATTATCTTACCACCACTACCACCACCACCACCACTACCATCATCACCACTATCTTAATCCCTACCACCATCACCAACACCAACACCATCACCAACACCTCACAACCTCACCACGACCATCATCACTATATCCAACACCACCACCACAACCTCACCACCACCACCATCACCACCATCACCACCACCACCATCTTAATCATCATCATCAACATCATCATCATCATCATTATTATTTTCATCGGAGGCAGCCAACCAACCCATGATTTCCCCTGAGATGAGATGGCTTCTTCACCACCTTAGATATCAGTAAAATGAAAATGAAAGAAAAATAGTAATAAAATGTTAACTCACGTGGGAGGCTACGTACCCGGGGACAGGGAGGTGTGTGTGTGTGTGTGTGTGTGTGTTCTAGATGTTAAGGAGAACATATCGTGGTTCACATGTTGATGTAATGTTATTATTGTTATTATTATTATACTATTTTATTATTTATCTTTATTATCAACATCATTTTTCTTACTATTATTATTATTATTATTATTATTATTATTATCAACAGCATTATTAATCTAGGTAGTAATAGTAGTAGTAGTAGTAGTAGTAGTAATATCCTTAGAGAGGCAAGAACTGTATTCCCAAAGTACAAATACGACAAATTATTCGAGACACACAGGACGGAATAAAATCAGCATAGTCGAGCAATTTTGTGCAGTTTTTCTGTTTCGTATTCTAATTTCTTTCCCCTTCCCATCTCTCTCTCTCTCTCTCTCATTTAATTTCACCTCCTCCTCCTCCTCTTCCTCCTCCTCCTCCTCCTCCTCCTCCTCCTCCTCCTCCTCCTCCTCCTCCTCCTCCTCCTCCTCCTCCTCCTCCTCCTCCTCTTCTTCTTCTATCCCCACATCTTCGCTTTAATTTCCCTCAACCTTGTACTGTAAAATAATTATCATAACATAATCAAACATCCTAATTGTCAGGACCAATTATAAGTATAATGGTATATAAATATCCTCTCTCTCCTACTCATGCATCCACTTTCTTTCCTTCACCACCATCTCCCTCCATCCCTCTCTTTTCCAATCTTCCACCCCTCCTCTTTCTTTCCTTCCCAATCTGCCTCCAACCTCTTCCTTCCTCCCTCCCTCCCTCCACCTCCTCCACCACCACCTCCCTGTGTCCTCTTCTCCCACCTCTTCCACCTCCTCCACCACCACCTCCCTGTGTCCTCTTCTCCCACCTCTTCCACCTCCTCCACCTCTCCTCTTCTCCCACCTCCCATACAAGAAATCCGTTTAAAAATATTCCATGGTGTTTTTTTAATAGTTTTGATAAGGCCACGAGAGAGCCTTAAGGGCGGGCTCGAACCTGGGGAGTAATTGAGCTGATCCACCCACCATGATTGCTTCTGGGGTTGGGGGAGAGAGAGAGAGAGAGAGAGAGAGAGTAGGAGTGAGATACAAACCTACACCAACCTTGGAGAGAGAGAGAGAGAGAGAGAGAGAGAGAGAGAGAGAGAGAGAAGAGAGAGAGAGAGAGATAGAGTAGGAGTGAGATACAAACCTACACCAGCCTTGGAGATAGAAAGAGAGATAGATAGAGAGATAGATAGATAGATAGATAGATAGATAGATAGATAGATAGATAGAGAGAGAGAGAGAGGAGAGAGAGAGAGAGAGAGAGAGAGAATGAGAATATAAGGTACTCCATCTTTCTCAGCCAGCTATGCCTTCCAGCCCAGAGGTAATGAACTTCTCAGACATATATAATTAGCCGTCAACACCAGCCACTCACCCCCCCACCCCCCAACCTTACACCCTCCTAATCTCCCAACCCCCCCCCCCCCACCCTCACACCCACTCATCCACCCCCCAGTCCCACCCAACCACCCTCCTAACCCCCACCACCCAGTATCCTCCTATCCAACCTCCCACCCACTCACTCAATTCTCACCACTGTCCCACTATCCTAGCCCCTCCTAGCCCTACAGTTTTCCCCTTCTCCCAGTCCCAGTTCCCCATCCCCTCTCCCAATCCCAGTTCCAAACCCTCTCTCCCAGTCCCAGTCTCGTACCCCCATTTCCAGCCCCCCACCCCCACTTCCAGTCCCCCACTTAGCCTACTCCCAGTCCCAGTCTCGTGCACCACTTCCTCTCTCTCCTCTCTCTCTCTCTCTCTCTCTCTCTCTCTCTCTCTCTCTCTCTCTCTCTCTCTCTCTCTCTCTCTCTCTCTCTCTCTCTCTCTCTCTCTCTCTCTCTCTCTCTCTCTCTCTCTCTCTCTCTCTCAACTACACTACATCCACCACCACCAACACTTCTATATGCTTGATATTTTACTCTCGCCACTACAATCACTATCACCACCACCTTCCCCACCACTTATGTTTCTCAAGCTTCTCTCACCACTTCCACCTTCAAAACAATTTATTCTGACACCTTATTATCACCAATATCACCACCACCAGCCAGCCAGTCAGTCAACTTACTCTTTCACCCTCCTCCACTATCACTTCCAAATTGTTTTGTTTTTAGCAACACTGCCACCACGTCAACTCACACTGCCATCACCAACATTGCTACCACACCATTTCACACTACCATCACCAACACTACCATACCAAACCACACTATCATCACCAACACTACCATCACACCAAGCCACACCACCATCGCCAACACTACCACCACACTAAACCATACATACTACCATCACCACCTCTACCACCACATCTATTTCCACATTCTTACTTTCATCTCTCGTTAACATCTTTACCTTTCTTCCATCCCCCATTATTTTCCCCTCTTCCTCATACTCATTCTCCCTGTACTGCTGTCTCATTCCCTAACTCACTCACTCATTGTATGGGTCGTCTCACCCTTCCCTCTACCCCACCCTTAGTTCCCTCATTCCATCACTCACTCTTTCACTTCGTACTTATAGTTTCAACTTTTAACCAGCTCTCACCAACATGCAACCAAACTAGAAGGGCATACGGACACTGGTAACCTCCCCTCGTAAGGTTGAGTATTACCTCGCCCAAAAGGTCCCTCTCTCTCCAACAAAAAAAAATAAATCTGTAAAAGTCTACGAACATAGTCACTCACATTTCACTTCATTATTAACAAGGACGGGAAACTTATGTCAATGATACCTCCGATTACGATCTTCCGATTAGCTTCTTAATTTGATATTTTTCGTGGTACAGCCAATTGAAGGAGAGGAAGAAAGAATTGAAGGAGAGGAAGAATGAGGAGTAAGAGAAAGAAAATGAAGAAGCGATGGAAAAGGAAATAAAATAAAAAGAATGATGAAAGAAGAGATAGAAGAGCGTAGGAAATGAGAAAAATGAATCTTAATAAAATGGAAAAATACATCAGTTATGTATATACACACAAAATATAAGCATAGATTCAATAAAAAAAAAAAAAAAAAAAACTCCAAAAATATTAACATGAACAAAAAATATATATTTACCCCAAAAATGCCAAGAAAGAATATGTGATAGAGTAGAAAGTTTTACCGCCACTCAGCCTGACACTTTTTCCAGTTATACCCCCAAGCTCTGACTATCCATCTCCCCACCAGTGTCTAATAAGTCGACGAGTTTGAGCAGACCTGGGACCCCTTTCCTTTCACCTTCACCATTCTTTTTTTTCTAGACTCTCCCCCCAAACCATTTCTTTACTTCTATACCTTCCTTCCTTCTTCTCTCCCCCAAACCATTTCTCTACTTGTATACCTTCCTTCTTCTCTCCCCCAAACCATTTCTCTACTTGTATACCTTCCTTCTTCTCTCCCCCAAACCATTTCTCTACTTCTATACCTTCCTTCTTCTTCTCTCCCCCAAACCATTTCTCTACTTCTATACCTTCCTTCTTCTCTCCTCCAAACCATTTCTCTACTTCTATACCTTCCTTCCTGCTCTCCCCCCCCCCCACCCCACCCTGACCCACACCCATATCCATATCTTCCTTCCCTCACCAATTCCCCCTCCGTGTGTGTGTGTCATAATCGTAACAACACTACAACCTGGGTCAACTTTCCCCATTCTCTCTCTCTCTCTCTCTCTCTCTCTCTCTCTCTGCCAGCAGCCCTCTTCTCCTTACCCAGCTAATCAGCTTCCCCTTCTACTGGCCCCTGATCGTTCACCCCACCCCGCCTCACACACACACACACACACACACACACACACACACTTCCCCACCATATCATAAGAGGGTCCAAGACGGACAGAAACGTTATATTTCTGTGTCGATTGTGCCTTTCGGAACTCACGTGGATATTTCTACCCTTGGCTTTATTCATGGGAATCTGAATTATTAATCCTTAATCATATTATAGTTTTGGAAACTCCAGCCTGTAGAGGAGTAAATCTGGACACTGTATAATTATGAAAGTGTGGCCGGGAACACACACACACACACATATATATATATATATATATATATATATATATATATATATACTCCGCTTTTTATATTATGCGTATGAATTTAACCATATGTTATTCACAATCAATCTTCATTCTTTACACACATTCAGCATCATATTCCCACTCTTATGTACTCCTACACCAAATTGGTCTGTTGCCCTTTACACTACTCACTACCTGTACCATAATAAGATTTAATATAATACTCCCATAACTACTTACTTTTCTCCATCACTAATTACTCTCACCTTCATCAGTCGTAAGCTGGTCGTTCATTCCCTCATTTTTTCCCCACATCTCTTCATTCAGAAATATCGCTACTCCTTCTGTTACTCTTTGTCTTTCCTTCACTTCTGATGTTTTCCCCTCATTTTTTCCCCTTCAAAAGTAACCTTCCTCTTTCCTTTTTAGCATTTTTTTCACTGAGGATCATGACATTTATTTTTTTGTTTTTCGTTCATTAAATATCAAATCATACATAGTTTATCCTCCCCATTACACCCACGCACATTCAGACAGGAAGTTCTGAGAGGCAACGGAGACTTTCTACTTTCCCTGTCCACCTTCTTTCTGGCCTTGTAGCAGTAATTTTTCAGGGAGGGGGATTGCCAGCCCCACGGACGGACCCACTGACATTTGTGCTATGGAGGCCTTAAAATATCCTCACACTAGAAAAGGAAAAGTGTGAAGGCCTTAAAATATCCTCACACCAGAAAACTAAAAGTGTGAAGGTCTTAAGGGGTGTGTGGGAATAGGGGGGCAGGCTTGGGGGGGGTTTGGGGGGTGTAGGAGTAGGGGGGCAGGCTTGGGGGGGTTAGAGGGGTGCAGGAATAGGGGGACATGCTTTCTACCAACCCCAAGCCTGTCCCCCTTTTCCCGCACCCCCAAGTCCCCCCCTCCCAAGCCTGTCCCCTACTCCCACACCCCCTTAAAATATCCTCTCACCAGACAAGGAAAAGTGTGTAGTGTGTTATGCATTGCAAAGCTTGTGAGTGTGAACATGAATAAAAGAGTATGTGTTGTTGAGTGTGCTGAAAATCTTTGTGTGTATGTGGTGCAATCGAAAAGTCAAGAAGTAGCAAACTTGTATATGCAACAGAGGCTCCAGAACCTCTTACATGTTTTGAGGAGTACTTCCCTGTTTTGGAGAGTACTTTCCTTTTTTAGCTAGAGCCTACGACGCCTATATAATTATAGAATGAAGATAAGAAATAGAGAGGAGAGCGAATGAAAACGAAGACACAGAACGACTGAAAATAGAAATAAAAAGAATGGAAGAAATTATCAAACAGATGAATTTCCTGTAAAAATACTGAAGTCTTGTTGAGGGGGAAATAGTGGGATGTAGGAGCAACGTCAAATACACGACACAGATCTAACCAGTCCTTGGTCCCATGATGATTTACGAACAAGGGGAGAAATTATGGAAAGAAGAAAACTCACACTTGTTTTCTTATACTTTTAGGATACTATCTGTTTTTTTTTTCCTATATTAAGGTGGTCATTCTTTCTTGGTACATTGGAGTGCCTTGATGCCTCCAAAGTATGCCAGAAAACAGGACCAGATGAACAAAAATAATGGTGTTCTGTTGCTTGGAATAGTTTGGAGGATTCAGTTGTTCCAGATTTACCAACACAGAACTTCCCCCTTAAGATAAGCTTAAGTTTTATGCCATAAACTTGATTTTTAAGTTTACACAGTTTTATGACAAAATTATTTCGCATTCAGACCAGTGTTGATAAAAAAAATAATAAGTAAAGAAATATCATCTCTGGTTCCTCATGGATGTACGATTATCTCATGCCCATTTTTATCATATTAGAATAACTCAATTATCATAACATGCATTACTAATTTCTTAAGCATATAAACTAGGAAAGAAAGTACCCGTTACTTCCCATCTATCTTTAATATTTATACATCTATCTTACCAATCTTCTTATCTAATTATAAGGAAAATAATACATACATAGTAAAACACTTTATTTAGGAGAATCAGAACTTGGGAGATTCAGCGTTAGCAAGACAGGCATATTCCTTAAGTTTGATTAATTTCTTTGGCACAGAATGACAAAAAAAAATCATAATTAAGATGCCTGTCATAAGCAGCTGACTCGAAGGGAAGACTGCAGATGTGTGTGTTGTTTGTAATAAGGGGAGTAACCTTTTAGAGTCAATTTGGAGTCAATGTAGGCCACTAAACTCAGCTACAAAACACATCTTATGTATAATTTCATATGGAGGGGTTCTGTTTCCTGGCACAGTTTGGAGGAATCAGTAACCTTAAAGTTTTCCATAATAGGTTGCTCCCTTTAAATGTGTCCTTCCGTTTGTACAGGTGTATCCACTTACGACTATATAAACTCCTCATCTTTAGGACAGCGGTAAAGATTTATCACGTCATTTAGGGTGGGTGGGAATAGGGGGACAGGCTTGGGGGGTTTTGGGGGGTGCGGGAGTAGGGGGACAGGCTTGGAGGGGGGGTTGGGGGTTACGGTGTGTGCGGGAATAGGGGGACAGGCTTTCTACCCACCTCAAGCCTGTCCCCATATTCCCTCACCCTCCCTCAGTCGTCCCCCAAGCCTGTACCCTTCTCCCACACCCCATTTAGGTTGAATACAGAGGTGCAACCAGACACTGTACATTATATTAGAGACATATTAAATTTCACTAAAGAGAAGAGAGAGAACAGAGAAGGGAACGTACGTATACCTCTCTGTCTTTTGACCTCTGAAAACCCTGACCTAAATCTGGGCATTGCGTCTCTCAACCTGATGACTTCATGCCGCTGGTTGAACAGAAATATAAGGTTGAGTTGAATGTCTGGGCTGCATGTGGTTGTGATGTGACTCAAGTGGCCTACGTGACTTTTCTTACTGCCAGAACGCTGGAGAGGATGGTAGGTTGGGAAGATAGTATTTTATTATTATTATTATTATTATTATTATTATTATTATTAGTTTGAATGTGTGCAAGCTAAGTTTATGTTTGTGGGTTATATACACCAATTAGTTTTTTTTATATATATAATTTACTCATGAGTGAGAAGAGGAAGTCTAAATTTATTTTCCTGGAAAAAGTAGGTAATTGTTGCTTCATTACGTCGTGGAACATGCAAGGTGACGCCAATAGAAAACCATTAATATCTATTAATATGTATTCCTACACTGCTTTCATGTACACATTAGTGAAAAAGTCCCATTGTGTATTATTGTCGTTACTGTCGTGCAGAAAGTCCCACTCAGCAGGTGAGGGAATAGTCTTTCTCCCAGTTACTGTCTAATTCATGCAGTTAAGTTGTAATGGTTGTTCAACACTTCACTGGTTCACACTTGGTTAGTTCTGCGTTTCAGTATGGTTTGGGAAGACTTTAGACTCTCCTGAGTGCCTCGTTTTATAGATTAAAAGTCCAGTCAGAGTTTACGTGGTGAAGGTAGCAGGCTAAGGGAGTCAGTCTTGTTCTCATCGCCGAGGAGGTTCGTGTAACTAAGTAGAGTGCTATCTAGAGGTGTATTATATATTGTGCTGGATTTAGTTGTGTCATATGAAGTATTCAAATATTGTTTTAAGGAGGTCGTGAAGGATTTATATTTCCCCGTTGTTTTTATCCATGATGGCCTGGATTATGGGTACGAATTCACTCACGACTTCAACCTCACTTGGAACTGTGTACGTTAGTCAGCATTTGGGTGCTAATTCTTATTTTATCAGCACTCTGGCGAACACTCAGGACCTACCTTCGTCAAGGGCCGGGCGAGGAGGCTTCTTAAGGACACCGGGACGAGTCGACTTACCAACGTCGCCCAGTACACCGCCATACCAAGAAAACGACGAGTGTGGCGATGGGTGAGGTCTACAAGGGCTCCTCGGCTGTTCAAGTGTGGGAGTGGCTTCCGTGTTGGACGGCCACTTTCAAGTTATCGTTGTATATAAATCATATTATCGTGCAGTCATTCAACTTCCCTTAATCAAGTCCCTTATGAACTCAGAAACCCATGTTAGTTATCTTTATTAATCCCGTGTAAATAAACCCGTAATTTGTCTGGTTAACATTTGCTTTTCTAAGGTCGGGAAATTTTTCGTTGCTGCTAATTGGTTCGCTTCTCGTGAAAATTATATTGAATGTGATGGCGCAAGTGTTGTTTGTATCCTGCCCGCTGCGTATCATAGATTCTTTGGAAACGAAATAAAACATAATTGCATAGATATTATTGATACATTCATGTCCTGGGATATTCCTGGATAATCCCTGTGCAAACTTGGAGATAATAAATGAGGTAATAATCTCTTCTCCTTCCATCCTTCCATTCTTCCTTCCCTCCTTCCTTCCCTCCCTACCTAAATACCTTCCCTCCACCCATCCCTCCTAACTTATAATATTATACAGTACCTTCCCTCCCTCCATCCATCCATCCATCTTGGTATCTATTCATCTAACTTTCTCTACCTGCTACAACTTTGCAAACTGGTCCATCCACCATCAATCAGTCTAACAGGTCGTAAGGGGGGTGGGGGGGGGAATAAAGGGGCAGGCTTCGGGGTGCGGGAGTAGGGGGGGCAGGCTTGGGGGGGGGGTTAGGCGGGGTGCGGGAATGAGGCTTTCGACCCACCCCAAGCCTGTCCCCCTATTCCCGCACCCCCCATGCCTGTCCCCTAACTCCCGCAACCCCCTTAATTAAGTCACCAGCCAGGGCCATTCATTCATTCACGATATTTCACAGCATCATTCATCTTTCACAGCATCCTTCCTTCATCTTTCACAGCATCCTTCCTTCATCTTTCACAGCATCTTTCCTTCAACTTTCACAGCATCCTTCCTTCATCTTTCACAGCATCTTTCCTTCAACTTTCACAGCATCCTTCCTTCATCTTAATTGTGTTTGTTGTATCTCCTTTTCTGCCACCCTCCCTTTTCTCATCACTCACAAAATAGATAGAAGAAGAAGAGAGAAGAGGGGAAGAAGCAGATAACGACACTAGAAAGGAAAATGAAGAAAATGAAGAAAAAAACTCACTCTTGAGAAAGGAGAGAGAATATAAGACAGTGAGGATTATAGAAAAAAGTGAAAAGATAAGCATCGTAAAGTCTTAATATAAAAAGGATGAACGAAAACAGAGAGAGAGAGAGAGAGAGAGAGAGAGAGAGAGAGAGAGCAAGTGTGTTTGTGTGTGTGTGCTTATGTAAACAACGTGTATGTGTATGGATGTGTAGATCCTGAGAGAGAGAGAGAAAGAGAGAGAGAGTCGAAAGAGAAATAGAGAAAGACACGGAAGAGAGAGACGGAAGAATACAAAGAGAAAGAGAAATAGAGAAAGATACGGAAGAGAGAGAGAGTGAGAGAGAGAGAGACGGAAGAGAACAAAGAGAAAGAAAGAAAGAAGGAAGGGGAGGAACGGAAAATGAATAAAGATGATGTCCAGGAAGTGGTAGTAAATGGACTGCCAAGAAAACGAGGCAACGAAAGGAAGGAGATGAGAAAGAGGGGAAAAAGGAATAAGAAGCAGGAGGAGGAGGAGGAGGAGGAGGAGGGGGGAGGAGGGGGGAGAGGAGGGGGAGGAGGAGGAGGAGGAGGAGGAGGAGGAGGAGGAAGAGATGATGAAGAACGGAAAAGGGATGACAAAAGAAGAGGAGGAGGAAGAGAAGAGAGTGGAGGAGGAGGAGAGAAAGAGGAAATATGAAGTATAGAAAGAGGAGGAGGAGGAGTGGAATAATAGAGGGAGGAAAATAAATAATATAAGGAGGAGAAGAAGGCAGGAGAAAGGAATGATAGAGAGAAGAAGAAGGAGAGAGAGAATAAGAAGATAGAAGGATGATAAAAAGAGAGACTTGGAATAAGAAGAGGGAGAGAAGGAAAAAACAATAAGAAAATGGAGAATGTATTGCAAGTTCATGATGATAATGATAGTAGTAGTAGTAGTAATGGTAGTAGTAGCAGTAGTAGTAGTAGTAGTAGTAGTAATTGCCAGAGTAATAAAAGTTTTAAATAATAATAATAATAAAATAATGATAATAGTAATAATAATAGTAATAATGATAATAAAAATAATAGAAATAAAAATAATAATAATAATGATAGAATGAAAGAGAACAGACAAGAAAGAGGGAACAAGCAGCAACAAGTAAAAATTAGTAAGGAATAAATGATGAGAGGAATAAGGAAGAAATGTCGATGAGATGTATCAAATAATGGAAGGAAAGAAGGAAGGATAATAATAAAGGATAATACGAACATAAACGAAGAGAGGAAATGGAGGAAAGGAAGAAAAAGAAGGAACGAACAGGGAAGCATTCAGGAAGGAAGGAAGGAAGGAAAGAGGGAAGGAGAGGAGTTAAGATATGGAGTGAGAAAGGGAGGAAGGAAGGAAGGAAAGAGGGAAGGAGAGGAGTTAAGATATGGAGTAAGAAATGGAGGAAGGAAGGAAGGAGAGAAGGAAGGAGAGGAGTTAAGATATGGAACAAGAAAGAGAGGGAGGAAGGAAGGAAGGAGAGAAGGAAGGAGAGGAGGTAAGATATGGAGTAAGAAGGGGAGATAAGAACGAGGCAAAGACGAAAGAAGAGAAAAATAGTAAACGAAAAAAAAATGCAATGGAATAGAAAGGAATCCAAGGAAAGAGACTTTAATGGTCCTTTAGAAGTTTTTTTTTTTTTTTTTTTTTTTTTTTTTTTGCTCAGGTAACTATAGTCTGTTCAAAACTTGTGTTCCGCTGGCCTCTTATGCTTGGATAGATATAAATAGATAGATAGATAGATAGATAGGCAGATAAAAGATAGATAGAAATAGAGACAGATAGAGATAGATAGAAAGATATAGATAGAAATAGATATAGATATAAAGATATAGATAGAAATAGAGACAGATAGATAGATGAAAATGGAACACAAGTTTTGAACAGAGTATAGTATATTACAAGGGTGAGGGAAAGTATAGCAAAGAAGAAAATGCCTCCCTCCTTTCTTCCCACCCACCCACCACTCCCTCCAGGTGACTCCAACCGAATGCAGTATGGAAAAACACACACCATCTATGCCTGTTTTAGAAAATACATGTCATTCGTTCCAACCGCTAGCTAGCAGTATTCAGAATAAAATACAATAAAAGTTACCCTAGTTAAATATGTATGTATGTATGTATATGTAGTTTAGTTTTGTGTATAGTTTAAAGATGTATAGAAGTGGACAAGGCAGCCTCAAATGACTGTATGTATGTATGTTTGTATGTATGTATGTATGTATGTATGTATGTGTTCCTTGCAAGTCAATGTTGTTATTATTATTATTATTTTTTTTTTTTTTTTTATTCAGGTATGAAAAGTGAGAGGCGAAATTTGATATCTTTTATATGTTTATCATAGGTTTATCTGTCTTCCTTATATTCTTTCTCATTTCAGTTAATTATTGTTGTTATTATTGTTATTCTCATTTATCTATGGCTCTTTCAGTTAGTTATTGTTATTATTGTTTGTTATTCTCATTTATCTATGGCTCTTTCAGTTTATTATTGTTGTTGTTGTTATTGTTATTCTCATTTATCTATGGCTCTTTCAGTTGATTATTATTGTTGTTGTTGTTATTCTCATTTATCTATGGCTCTTTCAGTTAATTATTGTTGTTATTGTTATTCTCATTTATTTATGGCTTTTTTAGTTAATTATTGTTGTTGTTATTATTATTGTTATTCTCATTTATCTATGACTCTTTCAGTTAATTATTTTTGTTGTTGTTATTGTTTGTTATTTATGCTAATATTCTTTTGAACTTTCCTTGAACGTCTTGACTGTGTAATAATTAAAACCTTCTCTGGGAAAACCATTGCAAATGTTTTATGTTTATCACTCGATTAATTAAAAAAAAAAAAAATACCGGTAGCTTAATTGGAGCGCAAAAAAAAAAAAAAAAATGCCAATTAGGCCATCTGAAAATCATAGTCCCTTGTTAGATTTTTGATCGTTGATAAAGAAATATGAGTAGATAGAGCAGATGAGAGTGGAAAAGGAAACGAGAAGGAGAGGAGGAAAAAAAAGGGAAAGGATACTTAATAAATAGAAAAATAAGAAAACAGGTAAAAGAAAAGAATAACAAATAAGAAGAAAATGTGAAAACAGGTTAAGGGAAACGAGGAAAAAGAAGAGGAGGAGGAGGAGGAGGTGGAGGTGGAAGTGAGAGAGTTGGAAGAAAGAAGTAGGATATACAGTTTCCAAAAAAGGTATTGCGACAAATTTTGATAGAGCTTTAACCCTAGTAATATCCACAACTATTTGTAGGGACTATAAGCATGTATTAACAGAAGGAAATATACATAACCTTCTGTAATACATACTTATAATCCCTACACACAACAATGGACATTAATATATTTAATGTTGTATCAATAGTTGTCGCAATACTTTTTTAGCTCCGGCCTCAACCGAGAGCTCAAGGTCTTATCGTAATTATTGTTCTTGTTCTTCTTGGGGCGACAACTTCTAAAATGCTTCAACTGACTCACTCACTCACTCACTCACTCATTCTTCTTGGGGCGACCATTTCTTAAAAGGGGTTCAACTCACTCACTCACTCACTCACTCACTCATTTCACTTGAATCATTAAGAGCCGGAGCTTTTGAAGGGTTTTCCTTCATGTTCTTATTTTGGCAACTGTACATATAAAAGTAAAAACATATTCATTCCCACAAAGGGATGGACCGTGTGTAGTAAAGAAAGATATAAATCCATCCATCCATCCATTCCTTCCTTCTCTGTCCTTCTTTTCTTTAAATTCACTTTTCCTTTCATCCTTCATATTCTCCTTCCTTCATTCCTCTTTTTCTTCCTTCCTTCCTTCCCTTCTTTCTCTTCACTTCTTCCTCTTTCTATCGTTTCCTTAGTTGCATTTTCTTTTCATTCTTTTCTTTCTTCGAATTAACTATCTATCCCTCCTTCCTTCCTTCAAGCAGCGGCCTTTCCTGCCTTCTTTCTAACTCACTTTCCTTCATTCACCATTCCTTCCAAATTACCATCCTACCATCCATTCCTCCATTTTACTTTCCTTCTCTCCCTCTCTTCTCTCCTCTCTTCCCTCCTTTCTTCACACATTTTACCTTCATTCCTTCCATTCCTCCATTTTACATTCCTTCCCCACTCTCTTTTCTCCCTCTTTTCCCTCACTTTCCTCCCTTTCTTTCCTCCTTCTCTTCCCTCAACCTCTTCCCTCCCTTCCCTCCCTCCCTCTCTTCCCTCCCACTCATCCCTCCCTACCTTTCTTCCTTCTTCCCTCCCTCTCTTCCATCCCTCTCTCCCTCTCTTCCCTCTCTTCTTTCCCTCTCTTCCCTTCCCTCACACATTGGATGCATGGGTCGTTTTGAGTCAGTGCAGTTTTTCTCCCAGAATGAAAGAGGAATACCTTCGCCATTCGTCTTGCATTCTCAATACTCTCGCTATTTTTACCCAGGATGAAGGACGGATATACCTGTCTCAGTTTTCACACTCAATCACCCGTAGAAACCTCACACACAGACACACACACACACAAATACACACACACAGAAACAGACACTCAGACACAGACACACAGACACACACACACACACAGACACACACACATACACGTTTCTTCACCACCATTATTGATATTGAAGCGTTCCCTCTTTCCACGACCTCAACAAAAATCTCTTCCATCATCTGTACTACCGCCTCCTCTACGATCACTATAAAAAAAAAAACACTAATCCTTTGATCACAACCACCCACCAACACCAACATCGTTACTGCCACTCTGTGTGTGTGTGTGTGTGTGTGTATGTATGTCTGTGTGTGTGTGTGGGGGGGGGTCCTGTGGGTTTGTGTCTGTGTCTGTGTGTGTGTCTGTGTATGTGTCTGTGTCTGTGTCTGTGTCTGTGTGTGTGTGTGCGGAAGAAAAAGGGAAAGACAGAAAAATAAAGAATGCGCGAATTCTTTGAAAAGAGATAATAGTAAAGAGAGAAATAAACAACATGAGATGATAAAGAAATGGATGCAGATTAGAAAATTAGATTAGAAAAATAATGATTAGGTAAAGAGAGATAAAAAAAATAATCCATGACAGGAAGGTAAGTAGGTAGGTAGGTAGGTAGGAAGGTGGGTAGGTAGGTAGGTGTGTAGGTAGGTAGGTAGGAAGGTGGGTAGGTACGAAGGTGGGTAGGTAGGAAGGTGGGTAAGAAAAATAATGATTAGGTAAAGAGAGATAAAAAAACAGCCCTGACAGGAAGATAGGTAGGTAGGTGGATGGGTAGGTAGGAAGGTAGGTAGATAGGTGGATGGGTAGGAAGGTGGATGGGTGGATAGGTAAGTCTATTTATATCTATCCTTAATGTCACAGCAGAGTCGGGAAAAGTTTTTATTCTCAGAGAACCTTCACATTTTTCTTATCATCTGTCTTCCTTATTATTCTATCCTTTTTTTTATTTATGTTTTCTTCTCATTTTTATTTGTCTCTCTTTCAGTTAATTATTGTTGTTATTATTATCATCTGTCTTCCTTATTATTCTATCTTTTTTTTTATTTATGTCTTGCTCTCATTTTTATCTGTCGCTCTTTCAGTTAATAATTATTGTTGTTTTTATTGTTATTCATGCTATATTATAATGTTGATGTGATCATTATTTTTTTTATAATTATTAATAACATCCTTATGATTATTATCTTAATTGTAAATACTATTAATAACATCACATTTATTATTAATTTATTACTATTACTATCGAACCAGACCACTTCGCGAGCCTATAAAATTTTAATAGTCACCTAGCACACAATGACATCACGGCCCTCTGCGAAATCACAGATGCATGAAGGCCCACTCTTATAGGCGCTTCTCTGTCCTCTTCTCCCTCTTCCTCTCCCTTTGAAGGCAACGTACAACTTTCAATATCGCTCCACCCTCTCCAATCCACATTCTTCTTCCACCTGTCTCGTACACAGGTGACAGAAACTCTATGGCTGTTACTTGATTTGTTATTGTTCTTTATGTTGTTTGTGTCATGAGGATTTATATTTTGTAAACTAAATACCATCTTAATGAAAATTGAGGGAGTATAATTTGTGAGCAAACAGATAGAGAAAAAGTGCTCTCCTACTCATTTTTCTCCTCCTTCTTCTCCTACTCCTCCTCCTCCTCCCC
>JAWZYT010005209.1:0-15000 GCA_034508575.1 Petrolisthes manimaculis
AGTCTCTCTCCCTTCTACTTCCACTACAGCCTCTCTCCCTCTCTCTCATGGCTACAACTTGAACTGAAGCGATACAACCGTGATCGGTGAGGTAAATTCTTTACATACAGCATCTGCGGTACTTGGAACGCGCTTCCTGCTGATGTAGTCAACAGCAACTCTGTGGATCAGTTCAAGTCCAGATTAGACAAAGTCATAAACCACCGTCTAGGTGGTTTAAGCCGTTGTGTGAGTGTTCCTTGATGGTTTCACATGACACATTCAAGGACGGTCACATACTTGCACAACTAAACCCACAGGTACCCTCTTTGTATGGATCGTAAGGTCTTCTAGGGTACTTCTTTTCCTTGTAACTCCATGTAACTCTCTCCCTCTCTCTTCCTCTTTCCCTCTCGTCCTTCTCTCTCCCTCTCTGTCTCCCTCTCCCCCTCTCTCCCTCTCCTCTCTCTTCCTCTCTCCCTCTCTGTCCTCACTCCAAAACCTCCTTCCTTTCCTCCAGTGAGAGAGAGAGAGATAGAGAATGTATGTGTGTGTGAGAGAGAGAGAGAATAAAAAAAGAAAAAAAGAATGTGTATGTGAGAGAGAGAGGAAAAAAAGAATGTGTGTGTATGTGTGTGTGTCTGTAAAATATGTGTGTGTGTGTGTGTGTGTGTCTGTAAGAATGTGTGTATGTGTGTGTGAGAGAGGGAACAAATATAATGCGTCTGTCTGTCTGCGTGTGTGTGTGTGTGTGTGTGTGTGTGTGTTAATCTCTACAGTTTTCCTCTTCACTGTTGGTTGTTTTCATACCATCTTTCACTCTCTCCTTTGCCTTCCACCCCACTCCACTCTCCATACACACCACTCCCCTCCATTCCCTTCCACCCACCCAACTCCACTCCCCTCCTCTCCACAACTCTTCCCTCCCCTCCCCTTCCTACTCCACCCTACTCCATCCACACTTCTCTTACTCCAACTACTCTCTTCTCTCTTCTCTTCCTTCATCTTATTCACATTCTCCATATTTTCTCCTACTCTCTTACCAATTATCCCTGTTCCTTTTCCTCCTCTTACACCTTCCCCTCCTCCCCCACTTCCTCCTCGCTCTCTCTCCTCACTCCCTCCTCCATCCTCTCCTCACTCCCCTCCTCCCTCCTCTCCTCTCCTCCTCATCTTAATTTTTCCTTCCATTTCTCCCAGTTCACTTTATAATTATGTACCCGTGTTTCCTGGTCCCTTATTCTCCCCTCTTTATTCCCCCTTCCCACCCACCCACCTTCATTTATTCTCCCTTCCACCCACCCACCCTTTATTCTCCCTTCCCACTCACATTTCATTCTCTTCCCAATTGGCCTTCTCCTTTTATTATTTTCTCTCCCTCCTCTTTCTCCTAATTTTCGTAAACCTCCCTCATAGTTACTTCTCCTTCCTTTCTTCCTTCTCTCTTTTAGTTTTCCTTTATTCCCTAACTTCCTTTCCATTGTTCTTCTCCCATAACTGGTGTCCATCCCTTACATTTTTACCTCTGTCTTCTGTTTCTTCTCCTCTTTCTCTCCTTCTTCCTCTTTCTCTTTCTCTTCCCCTCATCCTATTCCTCTTTCTCCTCCCCTCATTCTCTCCCTCATCTTCTTCCTACTTTTCCTCCTTCCCTCATCCCCTTCCTCTTCCTTCTCCCCTCATCCCCTTCATCCTCCCCTCTCCCTTTTCTCCTCCTCCCCTCATTCTATCTTTCACCCACCTACCTACCTACACTCGTTCCCCCCTTCCCTGCAGCACCCAATTAGAAGCACGAGTTAACTAAATTGGTCTTATATCTTCATCCTACTTGCTTGCCCCTTCTAAGCCCCCAGTCATAAAGGTGGGTAAACAACACACTGTATTACCTTTACGACACACTAACACAATGAAACGCCAACACACATAACCACTCACTTACTCACTCACTCACTGCCTACTGACTGACCGACTGACTGACTGACTTACTACTGCCTTACTGACTTACTTGTTGACTGACTGACTGACTGACTGTAGGTTGTGGGGAGGGGGGAGAGGATTGGTAGTATGATTTGGGTTCATTTTAGATGGTACCGTAATTCTTTTTTGGTACCTGTTGGACACATGAATGGGTGGTATAGCCCAGGTGAAAAATGGTCAATTTCTCCCAATATCAAGTTCTTTATTAGTGGCAAATTGGAGACATCAGTGCAGAAGTCAGTATTGAGGATGGTAATAAAAAGCAAGTACAATACCTGATGATAGCCACTGGTTACTCAAATGGGACAAGTATTTTTCACCCATTCATGTATCCAACTGTACATTGGAGTGCCTTGCTTCATTCCTCTCCAATGTATGCTTGGAAACAGGACCAGAGGGGAGGGGGGGGGATAAATAATGGTGTTCTGTTGCTTGGATTAGTTTTTGGAGGATTCAGTTGCTCCAGATTTTTTGTACCAACACAAAACTTTTTACGTAATCTCAAAACTCCATATTTTCCCCTTTTGCTCCCCTCTCTGCTGACTGATGGCCAAATAGTAGACAGTCAGCTGTTTGTGGTGTTGGTGTGAGTGTTGGTGTGAGTGTTGGTGTGAGTGTTGGTGATGTGAGTTGTGGTGTGAGTTGTGGTGTTGTTAGTCAGTCAGGGAAGGACACAGAACAATAACAACAATAACAACACCAACAGCAATAACACAAACGAAGTACGGTAACAACATCAGCAGTAATAACACAAATACAATAATAACAGAACACCAATCAAATAACAGCAGCAGTAATAACAGAACAAAATGATAACAACAGTTGCAGCAATAACACAAACAAAACAACAAACAAAAGCAATAACACAAACAAAATAACAACAGAAGAAGTAACACAAACAAAACAACAAAAGCAATAACACAAAATAATAACAACAAAAGCAATAGCAGAAAGAAAATAACAACAAAATCAGCAAACAACAACAAAAAATCCTAACACGAGATTACATTTACACTTACCTATATAATCCTAAGATGCAGTAGTCTAGTCTCGCCTCTCGTAGACAACTTAGCTCTTCATTGTTGTGGTACACGAGGAAGTGAATAATTAAGGTAGATAATTTCACTTCATTGTTGTGGTATAGAGGAAGTGAATAATAGGGTGGCTAATTTCACTCGATTATTTGGTAGTGTTCTTGTGGACTGTAACAATTCATCCCACTGAGAGATACATGAATATCTTTCTTTCTTTAGGTCTGTCTCCCGCTGCAACAGAAAATAAGAGGAATAATTGTTAAAATGTATATATACTGTATATATATAATGTATTTTTTAATTGTAGTACGACGTGACTTGTGATAATCTAAAACATAAGAGAAAATGGAAGGAATATATAGAGAGGTACAGTGGAAGGGAGGATAAAGGAGGGAAGGAGTGACAGTGGGAAGAGAGGAAAGAGAGGTGGATATCCCAAGAGAGATGAGTATGAGAGTACAGAGTAGTGAGAGTGGAGCTGAGAGTAGTGAGAGAGTGGAGTGAGATAGTAGGAGAGTAGAGAGAGTAGCAAGAATAAAGTGAGAGAGTAGAGAGTATCAAGAGTAGAGTGAGGTGAGAGTAGTTAGAATCAAGAGTAGAGTAGAGTGAGTGAGAGTAGAGAGAGTAGAGTGAGTGAGAGTAGAGAGAGTAGAGTGAGTGAGAGTAGAGAGAGTATCAGAGTAGAGAGTAGAGTGAGTGGATATTGTAGGAGTGACCGCCACCTCCCAGACACTAAGGTTAGGAGGTAATTACACGTCAGCTGTTGTGGACGGGTGACAGTCAGGTGTGGCTGTCAGTGAACCCTCCCTTGTCCTCACTCACCTCACTACATCCCCCACCATACCCACCCCCAATCCCTACCTTTATCCCTGTCTACACCATCTATGTATGTATGTATGTACACCCAAACTCTCTAACACACACATACACACACAAACTGTACACACATACACAAAGTACACACACACTAGCTCTGTACACACACACACACACACACACACATACATACACACACACACCCACACCCACACACCTGTACACACACACACACACACACACACAACCCGTTCACCACTACACACATACTCTGTTTCAGATTCACTAACGTGTGTCGTGGGACTTGCACGATATTATTTAACTCGTGAAATATGAAGAGTTAAGTAACTTTGGACAACACCTCGACAAGACAATAGTGGCGATCATATTACAGTCACAAATCATAATAGGTATCCAGGTTTTGTTGTTGTTGTTGTTGTTTGGATCAATCTGACAACACTCATCCTGTTACATACATATTTTATTTACTTACTGGAGTTGTTTTAATTAATACCCCATCAGGGTATTGGAAGCTGACTTTGATTTTTATTGTTATGGCTTGGGACTGTACACTGTTACCACATATTCCAATTTTGACTGTTACCAAAACCCATAAAACCACGAGTTACAGCAATGGGCCAATACTATTTTACAGCAATTGCGTCTTGTCTGGTGAGGGGGGGGGAGGGGGATGAAGGGGGAAGAAGATGGGGGGGAGGGGAGGGGAAGGAGAGGAGTGGAGAGGAGGGGAGGAGTGAAGGGGAAGGAGGAATGGATGAGAGGAGAGGAAGGGAAGGGAGGAAAGTAAAATAGGGGGAGAGGAGGGGGAGGGGAAAAGGTGGAGAGGAGAGGAGGGGAGGGGAGGGGAGGGTAAGGGCTGACAGGAAGGGGAGGAGGAAGGGGAAGGGAAAGGTGGAGAGGAGAGGAGGGGAGGGTAAGGGCTGACAGGAACTTGGATAATGTTTCACCAGTTGCATTTAAATCTTTGACCAATACCTCGACACAATTATTGATCTTTACTGTACAGACAACATAATTATACACTCACACCTCCCTCACCTCGATATCCCAAAGTATAGTGAAGGGATAGTGAAGGTTAGGAAGCGGCAGACACACACTATACACTCACAATCCAAAATAGGTATCCAGGCTTGTTGCTTCGAATAGCCTGATCGAGCATGAAGCGAACCCAAGCAAATATGAAACAGGATAAGCGTTGTAAATAATTGGTTCACTAGTGTGTTCATATGATTCGAAACTTCAAGTAGACCTGGAGACAAATGTTGGCCCTACCACCACACCACCACCACTATCACCACCACCACCACCACTATCACCACCACTAGCACTATCACAACCACTACCACTATCACCACCACCACCACCACTATCACCACCACTATCACCACCACTACCACTATCACAACCACTACCACTACCACACCACCACCACCATCACCACCACTATCACCTCCTCCATCACCACCACTACCACTATCACAACCACTACCACTATCACCACCACCACTATCACCACCACTATCACCTCCTCTTCTATTTCCTCTTCCATCACCTCCACTACCACCACCACCACCATCACAACCATATCCACCACAACCACAACTTCCTCCTCCACCACTAACCTCTTTCTCTTCTTCTCCCCCTCTAACCTCTCCCCCTTCTCCTCCTCCTCCACCACTACCCTATCCCCCTTCTCCACCACCACTACCCTCTCTCCATCTTCTTCTTCTCCCCCTCTACCCTCTCCCCCTTCTCCTCCACCACTACCCTATCCCCCTCTTCTCCTCCACCACTACCCTCTTCCCTTTCTTCTCCTCCACCACCACTACCCTATCCCCCTTCTCCTCCTCCACCACTACCCCCTCCTCTTTCTCCTCCACCCCCTCCTCCCTTCTACCTGCAGTTGTGGTAAAAGATGGAGAGAGTAAAACCCGTGCTTGGAATTATTCATCTGGGTTGCTCTCGTCACTGTCGACTACTGAGGCGGACAAATAATCCAATATTGATCGAGGTCGTGATTGAGATTGTCATGGGTAATTGCTGGGGACTGGCTGGCTGGCTGGCTGACTGACTGGTTGGATTTTTGGCAGGCTGGTTGGTTGGTTGGATAGCTGGTTGGTTAATGGGTTGGTTGTTTGGATAGTTAGTTGGCTGGTTAGTGAATGGCTGACTGGTTGGTTGGTTGGTTGGCTGATTAGTTTATGGGCTGACTGATTAGCTGGGTAGTTTGTGGACTAATTGGCTGGTTAGTTTTGTGGGCTAATTGGCTGGGTAGTTTGTGGGCTAATTGGGTGGGTAGTTTGTGGGCTGGCTAATTGGTTGGGTAGTTTGTGTCCTGGCTGGTTGGTTGATGGGTTGGTTGGTTGATTGGTTGGTTGGCAGACGGTCATGCAATGGAACTGATCAGACTTGGATCTTGAGTATAAGTACGGTTGTGTTGTGGTGGCGTGCCTGTAACACACACACACACACACACACACACGCCCTACACTACACACACACACACACATTCCACCCCCACCCCTTACACTACATACACACAAACGCTCCACCTACACACTCACACATATATTCCACCCCTACTACACTACACACACACAAATACTCCACCTAAACACACACATACACACACAGAATTCCATCAACACACACATACACACTATAACACCCACTCCGGGATATCACTGATAGACTAACCCCACCAGCCGGCTCCTTGGTCCTACCAGACCTCAGGCCTACCTCCCTACTGTTTGCCATTAGATGGTTTAGTGGTCATAGTTTGTTCCTACCACATAGTTAATATTAAGTCATAGTGACATTGACAATAATAATAACAATAATAATAATAATGGCTCAATGAAATAAAATAAAAAAGGTAAATGTAATAGTGATAATAAATACAAACAAACACCACTGTTGTACCAAACAGCATCAACAAACACACAAACTACCACAAATAAAACAATACAACGAGCTACAACGAACCATCACCAAATCACCAACCATCAGCTATCACCAGCTGTTATACACAACATATTCCACCCCCCAGTACACTACACACACACACACACACACACAAACACACCACACACATAATTATTCCATATCTCAAAAAAAATCCAAATGAATGTTGACTGACGTTTATTGAAAGACAAAACCCCTGATATGATATAACAACACACGTAATGGTTTGTTAATTAATAATACGTACTCATGGTCACGCCAAGACAAACTGTATGTAGTCACGGATATGTATAATAATAATAATAATAATAATAATAATAATAATAATAATAATAATAATAATAATAATAATAATAATAATAATAATTTATGCCAACAATCTAATAGTGTGAGTGTGATTGTGTGTGTGTGTGTGTGTGATATTTCTGTGTAATATTTCTGCTTGTGATATTTCTTTTCATACAGGAGATCATTATCATTTCCCTCAGTTAATCACCTGCTATATCTACCTATACACTATTTTCTCCCTATAATATACACCTGATATCTCCACCTGTACATAATTCATTCCCTCATTTAAACACTTGATATCTCTACCTATACACTATTTCTCCCCATAAGGATGCACTTGAATATCTGATCTTACCTTTTCACATCATGAGGAGTCTGTAAACCCGAGAGATGTTAAGAGTGTTAAGCAGATATTCAATGACAACAACACAAGACTCATTTACACACTTATGCTTGATCCTTCTGTCCAAGCTTCACTGGGGTAGGTAGGAGGGAGGGAGTAGGGGGATGGGTTATAGGAGGGAGGGCGTAGGGGGATGGGGTCTAGGAGGGGAGGGCGTAGGGGATGGGGTATAGGAGGGAGGGGGAGGGAGTAGGGAGAGACTGAGAGGGAGGGAGTAAGGAGGGACAAGGGATAGGTAGTATAGGGAGGAGGTATAGGGATTAGGGAGGGACTAGGGTAAGGGAGTATAGGGAGGGACTATGATAGGGGGAGTAGGGAGGAACTAGAGGGGGAAAGGAGGGAGTGCGCAGGAGAGTGTGCGCAGTAAACAGGACTCGAACTTCAATCTCGATAATCGAAGCACCTAAAGGGAATTGAACCTTATACATTTGGTTCATTAGAGTGTTTCGATTCCTCCAAAGTATGCCAGCCACGAAACAAGTCCCCAAGATTGATAATAAACATAAATAATAATGGATTCCTGTTATTTATTAGTATGTAAAAAATATACTTATATACGGTACTAATAATCCCTCTCGTCTCTTTCATTCTCCCTCCTTTTATTCTTATCTTTCTCTGTTTCCTTATCTCTTAGGATCATTATTTTTTTAAGGTCATCTCTCTTCCCATTTTCATTCGTTCATTCTGTCCCTCCTTTCTTTTTCATTCACTCTGTCTCTTCTCTCTTTTCACTCATTCATTCACTCTATCCCTCCTCTCTTTTTCATTCATTTATCCATTCACTCTGTCTCTCCTCTCTCTTATCCATTCATTTACTCTGTCCCTCCTCTCTTTTTTATTCATTCATTCACTCTATCCCTTCTCTTTTTTTCACTCACATCATTCATTCATTCATTCACTCATTCCCAGAGAACTTTACACACCAGGAAGTCAGACAGATATTTTAGATGGACGAGCGAGTAGAAGCAAGTTACATCACACACACACACACACACACACACACACACGCACATAGGTTGGGAGAGAAGGGTAAATTGAATGGATGGATAGACAGACTGAAGATTAAGAATTGATAAAAATGATGTATAAGTGGATTGAAAGATAACAAATAGTAGTAGTAGTGGTTGTTGGTGTTGTTGTTGTTGTTGTTGTAGTAGTAGTAGTAGTAGTAGTAGTAGTAGTAGTAGTAGTAGTAGTAGTAGTAGTAGTAGTAGTAGTAGTAGTAGTAGTAGTAGTAGTAGTAGTAGTAGTAATGATAGTAGTAGTAGCCAGTAGTAGTTAGTTAGTGTTGTGGGATGGTTAGTAGTAGTAGTAGTAGTAGTAGTAGTAGTAGTAGTAGTAGTAATCATAGTAGTAGTACCTGGTAGTAGTTAGTTAGTGTTGTTGGATGGTGGGATGGTTGGTGTGGTATGGTTGGTGTGTTGTCTGAGGAGCGGGTTGGTTAGTACTATAATAGTAGTAGTAGTAATGATAGTAGTAGTACCCAGTAGTAGTGGTGTGGTATGGTGGTGTGGTATGGGATGGTTGGTGTGGTTGTCTGAGGAGCGGGTGGGTTGGTTACTGATAATCTTCAAGGGCCCAGAATAGAGCCAATCAGTGCTCATTATCCTCGTCTGTGTTGGCCATAGTTGTGATTAACCTGGACCTCCTCACGCACTGCTTTTCCATCACCACAAGACCCCCTCCTCCCCCCCACCTCCACCTCCACACACACACATACACACCCCTATCCCAACTCGAGCCCCCCAACCCCTTCCATCCGTCCATCCCTATAGGTGTATGTACGTGTATATTTTCCCACCCCCCTTCTCCTCCCTTCTTGAGCCCCCCACTCCTCACCCCCACTCCCCTTCTCGAGCCTACAGCCCCCCCCCCCTTTCCCCAATTCCTAGGTGTATGTGTGTACTGTAGTACTGTACGTGTATACCCTCCTTCTCTCATAACATACATACATGTTAAATTGGCAATCACCAAACATGTGTTCATTTAAAGTTCATGGAAAATGGTTTAAAACAAATTACACACACTCTCTCTCTCTCTCTCTCTCTCTCTCTCTCTCTCTCTCTCTCTCCTCTCTCTCTCTCTCTCTCTCTCTCTCTCTCTCTCTCTCTCTCTCTCTCTCTCTCTCTCTCTCTCTCTCTCTCTCTCTCTCTCTCTCTACTAATACACATACACACACTTTATCTCTGCCTCTCTCCACCATACACACACACAGACACACACACATTACATCAGGAGCCACCACAAGGCAGGCAGTGAGGCAGGCAGTGTGGTTGTATCGACCCCTAGGTGAGGTTAGGTTAGGTGGATTGCCTTGTTGTATTGGTAACAAGCCAAGTGAGTCATAACGTGGGTAAACAGTGGGGCGTCACGGCAAGGAAACGAACGAAAGGAAAGGAAAGGATAGGTAAGGAAAGGAAAGGAAAGATAAGGAGAGGAGAGATAAGGCAAGGAGAGGCAATGCAAGGAAAGATAAGGAGAGGAGAGGGAAGGCAAGACAAGGAAAGGAAAGTATAGGTAAGGAGAGACAATGCAATATAGGAAAGGAGAGGAAAGATAAAGCAAGGAAAGATAAGGAGAGGAGAGAGAAGACAAGGCAAGGAAAGGAAAGGTAAGACAAGGAAAGGAAAGGAGAGAGAAGGCAAGTAAAGGAAAGGCAAGGAGAGAGAAGGCAAGGAAAGACAAGACTCTCACATTACTATACAAACACTACACATACATCACTACAAACATAAAACATACGTCACTACATACACTAAATTCACTCACTCTTTCATTGCATATATAGTAACATCAACACAAAACATTCATTTCTTCATTCAATTATTCTCTTCTTCATTTGTTATTCATTGCATCACACGAACACAAGACATAAAATTCATTTCTTCATTCATTCATTGACTGACTCTATCACCATCACTATTTCATATATTTACTCATAAATTCATTGTATCACACGAACGAAAACAAAACATACATTCATTTATTATTTATTGAGTCACACATCTACGAAACATGTATCCATTAATTTATTGTATCACACAGGCCATAAAAAAAGCATACATACATTCATTCATTGTATCATATTACTAAACATGCACTTGGAAAACTACAACCACTATTTCATTCATTCATTCATTCATTCATTCACTTTATAACCACCAACACCATTATTTTCATTTTCATTACCACCACCACCACCACAAACAACATTAAATGCCATGTCGTTATTTTACATGTAGTGATTTTTCTTATTCCTTTATTTCAAGACAAAAAAAAAAAAAAAAAAAAACACACACACACACCATCATTATTTTAAAAGAGAAGAAAAGACCCATCAAATTTTCCTTCTTGCTTTTTATACCTAACCTACTCGCTATATGTTCCTCTAGCTGTTGTTGTTATTATTGTTGTTGTTGTTGTGGTTGTTATTGGTTTTGTTGGTGTTGTTATTATTGTGTTGTTGTAGTTGTTGTCCTGTTATGGTTTTTGTTGTTGTTAATGTAGATATGATTAATGTTATTCTTGTTATTGTTATTGATATTGATAGTGTTGTTGTTATTTTTATATCATTGTCATTATTGTTGTTATTCTTGTTGTAGTTGTTGTAAAGGGTAATTATAATCACCCCCATTTAAGAGAGAAGCAAAAAGGCTATTCAATTTTGTGTTGTCTTTACCTATTCTATCAATTTTTATCTTTGTTGTTGTTGTTGTTGTCTTACTATCGTCTGATCACGTGTTTTTATTCTCATATTTCTTTTTTTTTCTTTACCGATTCTACTAATTTTATCTTTCTTGTTGTTGTTGTCTTAATATCCTTGTTCAAGCGTTTTTATTCTCTCATTTCTTTGCTTTTTTTTTATCTTTGTCTTCTAGATTAAATAAATATATTATTTCTTGTTGTTGTTATTGTTGTTATTTTGGTTATTGTTGTTGTTTCTTAATATACTCTGATAACGTATTTTTATTCTCTCATTTCTTCTGTGTTCCGGTGCAATAAATATTCTTCAGCTGTTGTTGTTGTTGTTGTTTTAGTTGGAAAGGCAATCATAGTATCATTTAATATTACACAACCCTCGCTTCCTTTACCTCAGCGAGAAGTCACCTATTAATAAAAAAAAAAAAAGTGCAGGCTTCATTCCTCTTATTTAAATACCAAACGGAATTATGTTTTCTTCTGTTGTTTTCGTGTTCTTTCTTTTTCTTCTTCTTCGGGTGAAAGGGTGTTGTTGTTGTTGTTGTTGTTGTTGTTATTGTTCCTTAAACATTATATATGCCAATTATCCTTATGTATATCTTACTTACTTTCTTTATTCTTTATTTTAATTATTTTTTTACTTTCTATTATTCCTTTTATTTGCTTTTATATTATATGTCTATTATTTGTTAAAGTAGATTTTTACATTTCTTATTTCAACTATTATCATATTCATTATCTTTTTATCTTTTTTACCACTTACCTTGTGTTTGTTTGTGTTGTTGTTGTTGTTGTGAAGGTTGTTGTTGCTGATGTTGTGTTTGTTGTTGTTGATGATGTTGTGCTTGTTGTTGTTGATGATGTTGTGTTTGTTGATGTTGTGTTTGTTGTTGTTGCTGATGTTGTGTTTGTTGTTGTTGCTGATGTTGTGTTTGTTGTTGTTGATGGAATGAAGGTTGTTGTTATTGTTGCTGTTGTTGTTCATGTGTGTAGTTGTTGTGAAGGTTAAATGCAGGTGCTTTCATTGTCCTTAGTCACGTGATCATTATTGTTGTTGCAGCGAGTCAGTCAGTGAGTGAGTCAGTGTCCATATATAATGTAAACAAACACCTCCGATATATATCTTTACTTCCATTACCCAAAGCAAAGGGAAAGGATGCTTGCTACTTCATATCTCTCTCTCCTCTCCTCTCTCTCTCTCTCTCTCTCTCTCTCTCTCTCTCTCTCTCTCTCTCTCTCTCTCTCTCTCTCTCTTACCTACGACTATCACTGGGGAGATATACATTCTCTACCAGTAACCTTCTAATCAGATCACCCCGTGTGGACCGTAAGGTCTGTTGTGGTCTGTGATTCTATATAACTCTATGTAACTCTCTCTCTCTCTCTCTCTCTCTCTCTCTCTCTCTCTCTCTCTCTCTCTCTCTCTCTCTCTCTCTCTCTCCTCTCTCTCTCTCTCTCTCTCTCTCTCTCTCTCTCTCTTTAAAATTTCGACGATGTAATACTCTCTCTAAAAACCCAACGATGCAATTCTCTCTCTCTCTCTCTCTCTCTTTAAAACCCAGACGATGTAATTTTCTTTTCATGGCTGTTGGTGTAATAAAGGTAATTGTTACTATTATCTTCCCCGGTCATGTGTTGTTGTTTTTTATTTTATTTTTTCCATCCATCGCATTTCAGATATTCACATCATGTCAGTTTTTTACCCGCAATATAAAAAAAAATAATAAAACTCAGATGACGTGACTTATTCTTATTATTTATACACGATGGTTATTACTCAATATTTATTTTTTTAAGTCATACAAATAATTGCTGCTGCTGCTGCATCTTCACGTTTCAGTCTGATTTTATTTTGGTACATTATTTCCTCCAAAGATACTGTACTAGGAAACAGGACCAGAAAGAGCGAAAGTAATGGTGTTGTTCTGTTGCTTGGAATATAGTTGGAGGATTCAGTTGCTCCAGATTTACCAACACGAAACTTCCCCCTTAAGTTTTGTCCTCACAGAAAAGTCCCACTTGTACAGACAGTCGAGGTGTCAAGTGTTGTCGTCACTCTCATACTAATAATAATATGAGTAATGCATTTTGATAATATTATTGTCGTGAGTGAGAAGGGAGTGTTTTCCTGTCTGGTTGATTGGTTGGTTGGTAAGTAGGTTTTGGGTAGGTAGGTTGTTTGGTGGGTTGGTTGGTTGGTTGAATTTGGGTTAGTTAATGGGTTAGTTAAATTGGTTGGTTGATTGGTTAGATGGGTAGGCTGATTGTCGGGTTGGTTGGTGGGTTGATTGGCAAACATGGAGTGGGTTGGTTGATAGGTTTTAGGGGATTAGTTCGTGGGTTGGAAGGATTGATTGTCAAGCATGGAGTAGAAAGGAAAAGGTTACAGAAGAGAGTATTATCGAGTAACCTCCATCAATTGCCCCTCTCTCTCTCTCTCTCTCTCTCTCTCTCTCTCTCTCTCTCTCTCTCTCTCTCTCTCTCTCTGTGTGTGTGTGTGTGTGTGTGTGTGTGTGTGTGTGTGTGTGTTACTCGTCTTGTGCATTATGGAACTGAGCTGAAATATCGAGTTGGTGAATGCTCAGAAAGTGTGTGTGTGTGTGTGTGTGTGTGTGTGTGGTGGTTGCCAATATTGAATCTGTAAATGTTATCCCTGTGTGTGTGTGATGCATTATCTTTTAATTATATATTTCGAGTTTATTTGTTTTTTTTCCTATTTTTATCATTATCATTAATATATTATTAGTTAAGATAGATGTAGAAGCAACTACCATACCGTCAATGATGTGTGTAGAGAGAGAGAGAGAGAGAGAGAGAGAGAGAGAAGAGAGAGAGAGAGAGAGAGAGAGAGAGAGAGAGAGAGAGAGAGAGAGAGAAAGAGAGAGGGAGAGAGAGAGAGAATATGTGAGTATGGAATTGGGAAGGCAAACTGGATAACTGACACGGTGTTTTGAGGCGGTAAATGTGCAATATGTCACGCATCTTACGAGACACGATTTTCTTGTAATTTTTGTCCAATCTGCTGGATAGAGTTTGGGGGGTTTGTGGGGGTGTGGGGGGAGTGGGGGCATGTTGGTCAGTCAGTGTATATGTCCCCCCTCTCTCCCCCCCTGCTGCCACCTCCTCCAACCAACCCCACTTTTCTCTCTCTTATATTTTCTTTATTTCTGTCTCTCTCTCTCTCTCTCTCTCTCTCTCTCTCTCTCTCTCTCTCTCTCTCTCTATTTCTCTCTCTCTCTCTATTTCTCTCTCTCTCTCTCTCTCTCTCTCTCTCTCTCTCTCTCTCTCTCTCTCTCTCTCTCTCTCTCTCTCTCTCTCTTACAGTGATTATTATATTTAATGTTTGTATGTAATTATTTTAGTTATTTATATTTACCCAAATTATTTGTTTTATTATTATACTGTAAACCTTTTTTTCGTTGCAAGTTTTGTTATTATTTTCTATATTTTTAATAATTCTTTTCATGCATTGTTTATTTCTCTGTAATATATATATTTTTTTATTATTTTCATTCAAGAGGTCCCTGTTTCCTGACATACTTTGGAGGAATCAAATGCACTCGACCGTAGTAGTACCTTTAAAAAATATAATATAGGCTCCTATCCCAAACCTCACTCAGTAATATGTTCTAAGATGTTAATTGTTGTTTTGTTATTCTAATTATATATTTTTGATGAATCTTTGGACTGAGGAAAATAGAGGTTGTGTATATAAAAAAAAAAACTTATATACGATCCAATCAAGCCTTTTGTGTGTGTGTGTGTGTGTGTGTGTGTGTGTGTGTGTGTGTGTGTGTGTGTGTGTGTGTGTGTCATAAA
>JAWZYT010005209.1:17500-40000 GCA_034508575.1 Petrolisthes manimaculis
TCCAGTGTAGAGTCTTAATTAGCTGAAAAATTCACGCCCCCATCGATCAACGACCACAACAGCAGAGTGGCAACACCAATAACACTGGGGCAAAGACATACATACATACAAACATACATACAAATATACATACTGTATATGTGACCACCTACAGCGCCAGGAATTCACACACGGAAAGTGTGTGACAGTGAGGGGGGACAGAGGATATTTTCGTCACAAAAAACACCACACTAATTACTTAATTACACATACTTTACTTTTATCATACGCCTGGCAACCCACTCGGTTTTATAAACAGTAAATGTAACTGTTTTATGGTAAACTATACTAATGCTATTTTATTAAATTACAATTATATATATTTTATATGTAGGCCTACGTGCGTAGTACAGGCTTATGGTCTAGTTTAAACTAAGTCAGAAAGACCCTAGCTGTAGAATGAAGAAGGTGTTTTTTTAAGGAGGAATGCAGACAACCCTAAGCCTACAACACATATATACATACATACACACGAGGGGGAATTGACCTGAGGATAATAAAGTACCAAACATGGCCAGAAAGGCCATGTAGGATGAGGGTACAGGTGATTGAGGAGGAATATACAAGGCCCTGTAGGATAATAATAATAATAATAATAATAATAATAATAATAATAATAATAATAATAATAATAATAATAATAATAATAATAATAATAATAATAATAATAATAATAATAATAATAATAATAATAATAATAATAATAAATGAAGATGTAAATAAATAAATACATGAATAAATAAATATCAGAAGCAAAATTGTATGCATGAAATAAGAAAAGGTGGTATGAACGAATGTAGGAGACACACACACACACACAGACAGATTGAATCATTAATAAAATATATGAATAAACCTTTATGAACACACACACACACACACACACTCGAACCTAAACTCACACACACACATGAACCTACTACACACATACATTCACTCACACACAAACCTACACTCCCTCACACACACACACACACACACACGAACCTACACTCACTTACACACACACATTCACTCACACACACACACACACACTCACACAATCACTCTCTCACTCACATACACACACACACACACACACGAAACTACACTCTCTCCCTCACACACACACACACACACACTGGGGCGACGAGTTTATGATATATATATTGACATGGATTTATTACGTATCACCATGGAGGAGGATAGTACACGCTGTTCGTCAAATTAGTCCTTCCATTATTTATTTCATCTATGCATACAATATAACCAACCACATTTCTGTAAGTTTTAGTTTATATTTACTTTTTATTATCTTTTTTTTTTCTTTAGTTTATATTTACTTATTATCTTTTTTATTTTAGTTTATTTTTATTGATCTTATTTTTTATTTCTTATCTTTTTTTTTCTTTTTTTTTCTTTTTAGTTTGAAGGGGTGATAATATGTTTTTTGGGTACATTGGAGTGCCTTGATTCCTCCAATGTATGTATGTATGTATGTATGTCAGGAAACACGACCAAATGTACAAATAATATAATGGTGGTGGTGTTTTTTTTATGTTTTTTTTTTGTTGTTGTTGCTGGGAATAGTTTGGAGGAATCATTTGGTCCAGATTAACCACTAACACTCTATATAGTAAATTGTTGGAAAAATTCTGGAGCAAATGATTCCTCCAAACTATTCCAGGCAACAGCACGCCCTTATTGTTGTTCATGTGGTGCTGTTTCCTGGTATACTTTGGAGGAATTAAGGTGCTCCAATGTAACAAATGTGTGTTATTACCTCCTTAATATAATAATGTCAATATTCTGAAAGTGGAAATGTCAGTCTATTTGTGCATACAGATACACCACGCCCGCATACACGCCTTATGTCCACGCCCACCACGCCCGCATACACGCCCTACCCTATGTTTTATTTATTTATCTATTATTGTTGTTGTTGTTTTCTTATTTATTTGTTTATCTTTTCCAGGGAGTTGCGGGAACAAGAAGAGTTTGTGGACGTGACGTTGGCGTGTGAAGGACAACAAGTAGCAGCTCATAAGGTGGTCCTCTCAGCCTGTAGTCCTTACTTCAGGTCATTACTCAAGGTTAGTCCCATTAATTAAGTACACACACTGTTGTATTAGTCATTACTCAAGGTTAGTCCCATTAATTAAGTACACACACTGTTGTATTAGTCATTACTCAAGGTTAGTCCCATTAATTAAGTACACACACTGTTGTATTAGTCATTACTCAAGGTTAGTCCCATTAATTAAATACACACACTGTTGTATTAGTCATTACTCAAGGTTAGTCCCATTAATTAAGTACACACACTGCTGTATTAGTCATTACTCTGAGATATTCTGGTGGAGCTCTAACAACATAAATGAAGTTTGTTATGTGTAATACAGAAAGATAAGTGAGGAGTGTATGTGTATGTATGTATGTGTGTACTACAGAAAGATAAATGAGGAGTTTATATATATGTATGTGTATGTGTACTGAAGAAAGATAAGTGAGAAGTGTTATGTAATATTGCAGAACAACCCTTGCAACCATCCCATCATCATCTTGAACGAGGTTGGGTACAGTGAGTTGGTGACACTACTACAGTACATGTATCATGGCGAGGTACAGATTGCACACGACCAGATCACAGACTTCCTACGCACCGCCAAGCTGCTGCAGGTGCGGGGACTTGCTGAGGCGGCCGCTGCTGAGTCACGGTCCAGGGGGTCGCCGGGTGAGTGTCGCAGCAGCAGGGAAAACGGTCCGGTCCGAGACACAGCCAATACTCCCACACCTAAAGTGGAGGCACCTGACCCTGATGATGATATAGTGAGACCTCCAGACAGTCCAAGTCCACCACCACCACAGGTAAAGAGGATTAAGTTATCATCATCAGTAGGTCCTCAGCCTCCCTCGTCGCCCTCCCCTCGTCTGTCAGGGGGTCCCACTAGTCCCCCTCCACCCACGCCGCCCATACCCAGTCTGCCTCTAAGTATGGCTAACATGGCAAGTATGGCTGGTCTGCCTTCCCTGCCTCCCATTGGGTTACCTGGCGCCTCCCTGCCGTTGTCATTGCCTTCCACCATCACCGCCCTCCCGCCCGCCTCCACCGCCCACCCCGCCATGCATCACCACGGACGCCCTCCCATACACACCCCTACCCACGTCAACCAACAGCCTCCTCCACCCTTCCCTGGCCTCTACCCTTGTATGGGAGGCTCAGACGACACTCAGGACACGATGGGTAGTGATCGTTCAGAAGACAGAGACAAGACACGTCACGAAGATGATGAGTACGAACACGAGAACACCCTGGAGAAGATGTCTGGCCTCGCTAACATGGCCGCTCTCAAAGGTAACCAATCACTTCACACCAACAATACTATCATTATTACCAACACGAAAAAAATAATAATACCTTCACCACCACCGACACTACCATTATTTTCATCACCATCACTACAGCAACACCTACACCATAATTAACCACTATAATCATCACTACCAACACCTTCCACACTACAATCATCATTACCAACACAAAATGTTTTACTTTTACGACCAACAACACTTCCATCACTACCAACAACAGCACTTTCACCACCACTACCACAACAACAACAACAATACCCACCATCACTACCACCACAACAATAACAACAACAATAGCTACTCTATTTACACCACAACCAATCCTTTAACATATCGTTACTTCGGATTTTATTTATTTAGAAAGAAATAAAGTGTCATCAATCAGCTTAACTACTTGATATCTTTTGTTGATTGAGTTATAATGTTTCAAAAGGCATAGTAAACATAGGATTTTTTTACTAAACCATTAAAGAAACACAAAACAAACACAAGATTAAAATAATTATTTTACTTTCATATTACGTTCACTAACCCATCCCTCCTCACCTCACTCACCCTGTCTCTTCCTTCTGCTTCTCTCTCCAATCTCGTTCCTAACCTCCTTCTCCGCTCTCCACCTCTCCACCTCTGTCTCTCCACCTCTCGTCCCTTCCTTCTCATCCTCACCCTCTCTCAACCCCCTCCCCTTTCACTTTCCCTTCCTCCTTCTCTCTCTCCACCCTCTCTCTCATTCCACCACTCTCTCTCCACTCTCATCCTCACCCACCCCACCATTCCTTACATCCCTCAGGTTTCGGTGGGTTTCCTGGTCCGTCTGGTCTGGCTGGTCTAACTTCGGCAGCCTTGGGGTCCAACGCTGACACCAATGCGGGTGAGTACCATCAGTTTTCTTACCGTCTGCCCTCGTCCAAGCTTTTTTATCTATTATTATTATTATTATTATTATTATTGACTGATTCCCTAACTTTTTTACTTACTAAACTTTTTACTGAATGTTTCCCGATATAAAACATTTTTCTTTCTATTCTTAATACCGTCGCCTCTGTCTGTCTGTCTGTCTGTCTGTTGTTTGTTTGTTTGTTTGTTTGTTTGTTGTTTTTTCCATTATCTACAAAATTATCATATTCATATTTTTTTTTTATTCCATCACCATTTTTACTTTATCATTATTATTATAATTATTAGCCTTGAGACGTTCTTTACTTTTTTATCAAGCCCTGTTATTTATTATTCTTATTATTCTTATTCTTATTATTATCTTTGGACTTGAAGAGAGTAAGCATGGTATGACAACAACCACCACCACCACTACCACCACCACCACTACCATTACTACCATTTTGGCTCTGCATGTTGATTTTTGGCTCATGTACACACATTTTTTACCCTTTTTGGAGATCATAATATAAAGGTATCGTCTCTGGGTTGTTGTTTTTTTTCAACGGTACAGTCGAGCGTTAAAATATCGTCCCCTCTCTGAAATCGTGTCTAGTATTATTATTATAAATACTTTTTTTAACAGTACAGTCGTGAGCTAAAGTTAAAGTTCTCGTCTTATTATTATTATAAATACTTTTTTTAACAGTACAGTCGTGAGCTAAAGTTAAAGTTCTCGTCTTATTATTATTATCAATATTTTTTTAAACAGTACAGTCGTGAGCTAAAGTTTAAAGTTCTGTCCCGTCTCTGATATCATGTTTAGTAGTAGTATTCATATATATACATATTTTTTTTACATTAGAGTCGAGGATATAGAAGTAAATATACATCGTGTCGATATCGTTTAATCAAAGTTACTCTCTGTCTGTCTGTCTGTCTGTCACTCGTTGTTCTATTACGAGGACTTTTACGATGACCTTCCAGATATTACATGGGGTAATATCTATATACGAAACATATATAATAACGTATATAATAACCTATAAAATAACGTATATAATAACGTATATAGGAAAAAGCCTTCATGTGTGTAGGATATAACAATGACAAGTTGTGGTGACTACTGATTCCTCCAAAACAATACCACGAAACAAAACCACAGCCACATAATATAATATACAAGTGGGAATTTTTCGTTTTATAGAATGCTTTGGAGGACCCATTTACATCAATTATGGGTATATATATACAGTATATAATATTATGAACTTTAAAATGATAATAAAGGAGTATTTATTTATATATCTGGTACAGTTGCCTCCATTAATAACGAGTACAGAGTTACAAAATGTGGCAACAGTGTATTTGTTTATATGATTAAAATGGAGCACCTGTTTTGGGTCAATTAGAAGGCTGGTGATTCCTCCAAAGTACTACAAGAAGCATATCCATCCCCTCTATGTTACTAATAGGGAATCTGTTTCGTAGTATAATTTGGAGGATTTGGTAGCCTTCCGATTTACAAAAAAAAAAAAAAAAAGGGAGATGCATCAAGAAAAAATACACCACTAACTTCATCTTATTATTCAAGGATAAAGAAAAAAAATAATTACTACTATAGTATATCGTGGGAATAGTAGTAGCAGTAATAGTAGTAGTAGTAGTTATAGTTGTTGTGATGATGATGATGGTGAGGGAACGAGACAGAACAGAACAGAACAGAGCAAATGAGAACACACACAAAATTGAAGAGTTAGAGAATATTGTATTGTTCGGTATTTTAAAGAACAGAACAAAAAAAGAACAATAATAATAATAATAATAATAATAATAATAATAATAATAATAAGAGTTAGATAGTATTATATTGTTCAGTATATTATTAAAGAACAGAACAAAAAAAGAGAACAGAAATGTGTGTAATTTATTGTTTAGTTTATCAAGGAACAACAGAACGCAAATAAGAACAAAATTTCTCACTATATTAAAAAAGAACAGAACAAAAGTATAATATGATAACTGTTCACTATATCACCGAAAAACAGAACGGAACAAAAGAGAACAAGAGTAGATTGCAATAACTGTTCACTATAATAAAAAAAGAACAGAACGAAACAAAAGAGAACAAAAGTAAAATGCAATACCTGTTCACTATAATAAAGAAGAACAAAAGAGAACAAAAGAGAACAAAGAGTTAGGGTATAGGGTTTAGATAATTAATCAGTAAATATATTAATTAAACAAATCCTTAAGAACCCTAGGGGCATGTGGTCGTGTATGAAAATAATTGGAGAGGCTTCTGATTTCTCCTGACCATTGCCATGAAACAAACAAACAAACTCCTTCCATATATAGTAGGTGTGGTGTATGTGGGTGTGTGTTTCGTGGCAATATTTCAAGGACTCGTTTGTTTATCTCCAACATTTTCTGACTACATCACATGCAGGGTCCCATACTTAATTAAGGAGACTTTCTCGTTGGTAGAGTGGAAGGTTAATACTAAGATTTCATTCGTTTAACTTAACTAACTATGCTGGTACTAATAAGAGTGAAGGCTTGACTGATTTCGTGGTATTGTAGTTTGGAGGAATCTGAGACTTTTCGAATCACCAACCAGATTATTCTCTCCCCTTTTTATTAAACTCGCCGACTCACACACACACACATATATTCACACACACACACACACACACACACACACACACACACACACACATACACATACAGTTGGCTCCACTCCCGCGTTTCTCCCCTATCGTTGCCAATGTTGGGCCAGTCAGACATTTGATACCCGATTCACAAGTTAAAATATTCGAAAATGTTCATAACTTTCACTCTAAGGATATGAATGTTTCGATTTTTTTAACTTGTGGATCGGGATTCGAATTTCTGACTGGCCCAACATTGGCAACGACAGGGGAGAAACGCGGGAGTGGAGCCAACTGTACATACACACCCTCTCCTTTACTCTACATACACACACATTCATACACAACCTCTCCTTCACTCTCCACACACACACACTCATACATACACACCCTCTCCCTCACTCTACACACACTATACACACACACTCCACATACACACACATACACATACACACCCTCACCCTCACTACATACACACACACACTCACCGTCACTACACAAACACACACACACACACGCATACATACCCTCACTCAACATACAAACACACACACACACACACACACACACTTTTCTATTGCATACTGTTCTCCTGCTCGTATTATTGTTATTATTATTCTAAGCTGCACTGATTAAGGCTGACTGACTGACTGACTGATATGGGTGCTCGGGCATGTGTGTGTGTGTGTGTTATCGTGGCCCGTATAAGGGGTGTCGGAGACTGTGGTTGGCATCTCTTTTTCAATTTTTTCTTAGTCATTTTTTTCGTATTTTATTCTTGATATTATTGCTACATTGGTGTGAATTTTTCACTATATATATATATTCAGTCGCTTCACGTTTGTTTCTTCTCAGTGTCATATTCGTCACGTGCATGGTTTTTTAACCTTTTTTCTATTCCATTTATTAAATTCTTAAATATTGTGTAATGCTTCATTTGGAAGCTTTCTTTTTTGCAATATGAATAATAAATATATAACTAAAAGCTTAACAGCTTTGTGCTTCACACTTAATATTGACGGCAAAGTCCATGAGAGATCAGCTGACCACAGTGCTGACGTCACTTGCAGGGTGCACGGGGTCACGTGACCTCGACCTGTCTGTGCTGATGTCGCAACTGGGGGGCGGTGACCCCCAGGCCCCACTACAACAGGGGCTACAGTTCTCTCCAGGGGGCACCACCGCCTCCTCTACGGGTACACTACAGCTGTGGCAACATCCACAACAACTAACATCACAACAACAGGACCAACAACAACCACAAATCCGGCCTTGGTGTGAGGCTTGTGGCCGAAGCTACAGTACTGTGGGTAACCTTAAACAACACGTGGCTAATGTACATGGACGAGGAGAATGGGTAATATGTGGTGTGTGTGGTAAAACCTTCAAGACCAGACAATATCTGCAGTCACATCTCCTTCAACAACATGGCATCAGGCAGCGACCAACAGCCGTCCTTCCCAACCCTGGACAGCAGACCGGGTCATCACCAGGACCAGGAGCAGGAGGAGGAGGAGGAGGAGCAGGAGGAGGGGGAGGAGGAGGAGGAGAAGGTGGTGGAGGAGGAGGAGGAGGAGTAGGAGGTGGAGGAGGAGCAGGAGGTGGTGGTGGTGGCCAAGTGGGAGGCGGGGGATCATCAGGCCAGCAGTACCCATCACAGGACCACGCCCTACAGATGCTGCCACACCATGAGGCCCCGTCCAGCTCAGCACACACACCACCCTTCAGTCCAGCCCACAGACCCTACCATACACCTCACCAACAACCACCACCACCACCACCACCATCACAACCACCATCACAACCACCATCACAACCACCACCACCATCACAACCACCAACCCCCTCCACACCCATGCACCAACCCCCACAACCATCATCAGTACCCTACAACCACAACAACACAAGCACCACAACCACCACCACAACCCACAACAACACCAACACCAACACCAATAACAATAATCATGTACAAATCACAGCAGAATACGTGAACACTTCTCTAAACGGCCACATACACCATCACCACCCTCACCTTCACATTCCTCACTACAACAACAACAACGCCACCACTTCTTCATCTCCGTACCACCAACCCCGCAACACCAACCACAACCACAACCACAACAACCAATCGGCCATATTAGCTGCCCCTCCTCAACCAGACAGCAGTGGTCAAGCGGCTAGTCCCCCACCACCACCATCACAACAACAACAACAACAACACCAACAACAACAGCAGCAGCATCAACACCAACACCACCATCACCACCAACAACAACAACAGCTGGTCAAGAGGGAAGGTTTCAGCAGTTTCCACTCGACACACATCAAGCAGGAGATACCGTCAGATCAGTACTATACCATATAACCCTACACTCATCCTAACCCCAGCAATTATAGAAAAATGTTATCGAGTATTATTATGTAGAGAGAGAGAGAGAGAGATAGTTTATACATATACATATATATATTTGTATATAAATATGTCATGTATGTATGTAAGTACCTTAAATAAGTGATAATTGTTACAGCAATGTGTTATTCTAGTTGTGAGCGTCAGTGGTGTAGATAAATAAGTGTTAGGGTAAGAACACATCAACAAAACAACAACACATCTCACTCACTCTTTAACAATCTACACAGACATTATTCTCATTCATCAGTTACTGTGCTACTACTCATCTCCGTTTGCTGTGTAGGCTAGACTAGTGTGTGTGTGTGTGTGTGTGTGTGTGTGTGTGTTGTGTGTTTGTGTGTGTATGTGTTGTGTGTGTGTGTATGTGTTGTGTGTGTGTGTGTGTGTGTGTGTGTGTGTGTGTGTGTGTGTGTGTGTGTGTGTGTGCAAAGTCCTTACACACGCTATATAGGGTCCACTTCTAATACTAAAACAGCATCTGTGTTCCTCATTTACACTTTTGTACATATGTAAATCCCAAACCTACACACATATCTATAGAAATAAATAAATAAATAAAAAATAAAACTAGAGTGCGCGTGTAGCCTAAACCAACTATTGCTTTTAATTAAGGAACCTGTGATGGTGTATGAGACTTGGTGGCTTCTGATTCCTCCTCAACCATGCCACGAAACAACCTCCATCAATATAGGTGTGTGTTTCATGGTAGTGTTTGAAGGACTCACTATATAACCTCCAATTTTCTGACGACATCATGCACGGGGTCCCTTAAGGGGGTATAGGTATAGGTAGGACAGTGTTGGTTGGTGGTAAATCGAGAACAACTGACTGATTCCTCCAAACTATTCCAAGCCAAAAAAACAGGACCACCAAAATTATAATAAATGGTGGCTCACTGTTTGTGTGTTGCTTCTTGGAATATTTGGGTTGGATCTGCAGGTCATTTACTCCATCATATTTTACCAAGACCAATACTGTACTGCTCCATTAACTGCTACCCAGGTTTAGTCACAGTAAAATGCCATAACACATAACAAACAGCCTGTGAGTGAGTGAGTGAGTGGAATCATTTAGACATATTATAAGTGTGGTGAGACTTATTAGGGTCGTATGCAAGAACACCCATGGATGGTTCTTTGGTGGTGTTGACGATGGTATGGTGTGTACCGGTACGATGACTTCTTACACACACACACACACACACACACACACACACACACACACACACACACACACACACACACACACACACATCATGGATTTTCTTACACACGGCCCTCAGAAGAAGTAACTTAGTTAGTTAGTTGAGCTCCCAGTGTGTTGAACCACGTATGTATGTACCTACAGGAAACAAAGCAGTAAATTAATAATGGATTGTAAAAGTAAGTAAGTAAGTTTTCTGTGTCGCCTCTCTGATTCTATATGAGGGTGAAATCTGAGAACGTAAAATAATATCGTGTTGTTGTCGTGAATGAAGAGTTGAAATTTGAGAACGTAATTATAATGTTGTTGTTGTCGTGAATGAAGAGGTACTTGATTTTCTTTTGTTGTTGTGAAGTTTGGGGATATTGATGTGACGTGAAAGAGATGTTTTTTTTTTGTTGTTGTTTTTCTGATGGTTGGGAAAATATATTGGTGGATGAGAGGTGATTATATCTAGTGAGGTTTGGGGATATTGTTGGTATAGTCGTGAATGTAAATGTGATCATTTTTGTGGAATTTGAGGACAGTGGTGACGAGATTAAAAAGTGATTAATGTCTCTTGAAGTTTGGGTATAAGCATTGAGGTGTGTTGGGAAGGAAAGGTGATAAATTATGTTTTGTGGGATTTGAGAATAGTGGTATCTTAATTGAAAAGTGATTATGTCTCTTGAATTATGGGTATGTGTGTGTGTATGTATGTACGTGGTGACAACGCACTAACTGTCGACTATATTAGCCTTGTTCTACCTCATATGTATGGCGGTACCTGGCCCTCTCACATCCCTCTCACCTCACACCTAGCCCTCTCCCATTCCACTCATCTGGCCCTCTCACATCCCTCTCACCTTCCCATCTCCAATCCTTCTTACTTGGCCCTCTCGATCCCTCTAACTTGGCACTCTTCCGTCTCATCCCTCTCACTTGGGCCTCCACCTCCTCCTCCTCCTCCTCCCCTTCCTTCTTTTACTAACTAACAACTCCTTCTCCTTCCTTACATTCATTAACCACTCCTCCTCCTCTCCCTCTTTCTCCTCCTCCTCAAAAACCACTCCTTCTCCTCCGCTCCCTTTTTCTCATCCTCCTATCCTTTTCCTTCTCCTCCCTCTCACCAAAAAAACACTCATCCTCCCCTCCCTCTTTTTCTTCCTCCTCAACAACCATTCCTCTACTTCCTTACCCTCCTCCTCCTTCCACTCCTCACCAACCACCATTCCTTCTCTTTCTTTTCCCACCACCACCACCACCAGGGCCAGCCTCTCCGCCCGGCCACCGCTGTCATGTTATAGGCTACACGTATTTAGTTGTGCTGTGTGTTGTTGTTGTTGTTGTTGTTGTTGCTGTGTGTGATTGTAGTGTAGAAAGAAAAACTAAATTGGTAGGGTGGGAGGGGGTCAATATTCATAGTGAGGGTGTTTGTTTATATTCGTGAAGATTATAACAAAACTGTGGCCATCAATTCAGTTTTCATAATTATAGAGGTTTTGAAGATTATAACTAAATTTTGTGGATCAATTCACTTTTCATATTGAGGTTGTTATCATTCGAGTAGAGGTATAACTAAATTGGTTTTGGGTTGGGGATTCAACTTTGATATTGAGGTTATTTATACTCGTGAGATTCATTAGTAAATTGATGGGGTCAATTTGTTTATATAGAATGTTAATATTTGTGAAGAGCATAACTAAATTGAGGAGGAGGGTTAGTTTTCATATTGAAGTTGTTTATATTCGTGTATATTAAAATAATAATAATAATAATAATTGTAATACTAATAATAATTCCACAAAAAAGATGAATTTCAAAAATATATCCAGCAGAATATAAAAAATTAATGAATAAATATATAGATATATAAAATATGACCCCTTCATAAATTTACCAGCAGTCAAAATAAATAAAGAAACAAATAAATAAATAAATAAATAAATAAAAAGATCACCCACTAGAAAATTTCCCAGACGAGTAAAACAAGAAAAAGAATAATAGTGAAATAAAATAATGACCCCTTTTATAAATTTCGAAACATAGTAAAAAAAAAAAATACAGATTAAAAATGTTCCAAGCAGAGTAAAAATTTATAATACATATACATAATAATATATAAGTAATGTACAGTACATACGTAAAAAAAAAAAAAAAGTGCTCAGGCCTGTATGTCTATTATCTCCCAAAGTGTTCAAAGTGTTGGTATGTAACACTTATTATTTAAAGGAGGTAGTACAGTTGTTGTTGTTGTTGTTGTTTGTGTTGTTTTTCGTGTGATGGGAGGGGAGGGGAGGGGGGGGGTAAATTTGGTTAGGTTTAATTTTCCTTTATATGAATTATCCTTTACCGTTAATAATCTCTTACATTAATTAACTTTTATATTAATTATTATCCTTTATATTAATTATCTTTTATATTCATTATTTTTATATTAATTATCTTTTATATTAATTATCTTTTATATTAATCATCCTTTATGTTTATGTCATCCCTTCAAAAAAAAAACCTGAATGAAGACGACACGATATTTTGCCACCGACTGTACCAAACAAAACTGTACTACCTCCCTTTAATAATAAATAAGGCCGCAGTGATCGTGTAGGAAAATATTGGAGGCTTCTGATTCCTCTCTGACTGTGCCACGAAACAAACAACCTCCTTCCATATAGATAGGTAGTGTGTGTGTGTGTGTGTTTCGTGGCAATGTTTTAATTAAGGAAAGGATATAGTTTGGACATTTTTGGAGATAATGATTCCTCCCAACTCTTAACTCCAACAGGGCACCATTATTTATGTTCATTTGGTTCTGTTTCATGGCATACTTTAGAGGAATCAAGGCACTTCAATGTAACAAAAGTATACTCTCCCCTTAAAGAGCTCATCATTTTCCTCCAAATATTTTTACTAAGACACATGCAGGGTCCCCTAAAAAAATTAATTGACAGAGAGATGTATTTCTATAACAATTCTACAGTGTGTTGTGAAAGTCAGTCAGTACCAGTAGTATTTGAGGAGATGCACTGTGTTGGTTGTTGTTTATTCTTGTAAATAAAATTGTAGTTGTAGTCACGAGAAAATGTTGTTGTTGAGAGAGAGAGAGAGAGAGAGAGAGAGAGAGAGAGAGAGAGAGGGTTGTAAAGAGGGAAGATTGACGTAACAAGAAAGGGTTGTCAAGAAAGTTGTTTACAGAGAAGGTTGCTGTAAAGACGAGTTTGTAAAGAAAGTTATTGAAAGAAAATGTAGTTGTAAAGAAAAGATTATTGTAAAGAGAAAATTATTGTAAAGAGAAAATTATTGTAAAGAGAAAGTTATTGAAAGAGAGAGAAGGTTTATTTAGAGAATATTATTGAAGAGAAAAATGTTTTGCAGAAAAAGTTTTGTAAAAAGATTTGTAAAGAGAAGCTTATTGTAAAGAGAAGGATGTTGTAAGGTTGTAAAGAGAAAGTTGTTGTTGTTGTTGTTGTTGTTGTTGTAAAGAGGTGGTTATAGCATTAATATTGATCCTTTTCCAACACATTTATTAACAATTATTTGACTTATCACATTTTTGGCTATGATGGTTAGTTTTTTGTGTTTGTAAATTTTGTAAAGAAACGAGAGACACGTATATTATTATTACGATTATTATTATTATTATTATTATTATTATTATTATTATTATTATTATTGTTATTATTATTATTATTACTATTATTATTATTACTATTATTCAATATTATTATTATTATTATTATTATTATTATTATTATTATTATTATTATTATTATTATTATCTTGCAATAAAGTAGCATATCAATTGAATTAATTAAACTTTAAGACAGAGTACTCATCATAAATCAATTTTCTACATTACACAAATGACAAAAAGCAAATCATTTTTAAGTTGAAGTGGGTCATTATATTATTTTAAATGATCTCAAACTCTCTACAAACAGATATATCATTAAAATGTAACACGTCAAGCAGAAGCACAATCATTACTCGTGTCTCCCAAGTTTCATGCAAAAGTTTTCAATCACTGCATTCTATAATTTTACTGACAATTTTTTTTTATCATGTAGATTAATTTTGTAAGCTTCCCAAGTTTTGTGCAAATTTTTAGATCACTGTATTTTATTATTATTATTATTATTTACTGAAAAAATGTCATGCAGGATTAATTTTGTAAGCCTCCCAAATTTTTTACACATTTTTTAAATTATTTCTTCTTATTATTATTTTTGATGAATATAAAAGCCTCTCAAGTTTCACGCAAAGTTGTAAAAATCACTGTATTTTATTATTTCGCTGTAAAAGGTTAAGTTGATATATGATTAATGTCTCCAAAAGTCTCATGCAAATTTGTCGAATCAATTGTACTTTATTATTATTTCAATGCAAAATATATAGAAGATTAATTTCATATGCCTCCCAAGTTTCATGCACATTATTGAATCATTGTACATTATTATTTCACCGGAAAAAGTCGAGTTCATTAAGTTTGTAAGTGTCCGAAGCTTCAGTGTCGCTTCAAAATATCTAGTGTACACTCGTGATACGTAATCTCTGACCAGATGAAAGACAGGAGGCACAAAACATACCCTACATTCCAACTTATCTACGAGATGTGAACTGGATGGGGAAATGAGCAATACCAGGCGATTCGAGGCTTTCTGTTCCTCACACACTGGTCAGAAATTATTTAATCATGAGTGTATAGTCGGCAGCATAAGTTCGTTTCATTTCCATCTACGTATGTATTAGCCATAGTGATGTTATAAGACAATTTGAATGCCGAGATGACAAATAAACTACTCATATGATAAACTACTACATATGCTGTTAGAATAGAAACGGGTTCAAAATGAAACTATCTGGTCATAAAAGCTATATTAAGGGGAGAGTATACTTTTGATAGATTGGAACACCTTGAATCCTCCAAAGTATACCAGGAAACAGATCCAGATGAAGAAAAATAATGGTATCTTGTTGCCTGGAATAGTTTAAAAGGAATAATTATCTCCAAAAAATGTCAGAACTATACCCTCCCCTTAAAGTACATGATATAGACGAGAATTTATGCTGCCGGCTGTACATACATATCATTATAATTTCTCACTCAAAAATGCTAAGGAGTTGACGATGTATGTATTTCAAGAACAGGTTGTGGAGTGAGATTATGTTCCCTCGTCAAAATAATGGTGTTATCAGAAAGCACACAATATTGGGAGTTGTGCTTTGTCGTGTGTGTGTGTGTGTGTGTATGTGTGTATGTGTGTGTACTGTATATTGGGAGTTGTGCTTTGTTGTGTGTGTGTGTGTGTGTGTGTGTGTGTGTGTGTGTGTGTGTGTGTGTGTGTGTGTGTGTGTGTGTGTGTGTGTGTGTGTGTGTGTGTGTGTGTGTGTGTGTGTGTGTGTGTGTGTGTGTGTGTGTGTGTGTGTGTGTGTGTGTGTGTGTGTGTGTGTGTGTGTGTGTGTGTGTGTATGTGTGTGTGTGTACTGCATTCCCCAATACCTGTGTTATACCCATTAATGAAAGGTTGTAATATATTGCTGCTTAATTAATATAGAAAAGTGCCAAGACATCTGTGCTATCATAATCCTTAAAAAAAATATATATATATACTGTATATATATTCACAAACTACTCTACACAATTATTTTATATATATATATGAGGACAGATAATTTAGTTAGTGGAATGAAAGAGAAGAAAAACACACACAAAAACACACAAACAGCGAAGGAATAAGAAAGAAAAGAAGGAGGAAAAAAAAAAAAAAAAAAAAAAACAGAAAGTAAATAAAAAAAAAGTACATACATGGGTTTGACTTACTATTGATTAAATAAGAGGATTTTTTAGTGTTGTCAAATTTGGAGCAACTGATTCCAAACAAAGTATTGCAAGCAACAACAGGACACCATTATATTCATTCATTGGTTCTGTTTCCTGGCATACTTTGGAGGAATCAAGACACTCCAAATCTCCACAATATATACCAAACCAAAAATATGCTATACACACTTAATTTCGTTCATTTGTCGTTTGTTTTTTGTTTTTGTGTATAGTTTGGAGGACTGGGTATACAGACAAGGTCACCAGTAGGTTCCATCTTAGTTAAATGGACACTTATCTGACATAAGCTGTTTTTACCGCTATGTTTTGATTGCGTTATCTCTCTCTCTCTCTCTCTCTCTCTCTCTCTCACTTTCCTTCTCATTCCTCTAACACACACACACACACACACTCTCTCTCTCTCTCTCTCTCTCTCTCTCTCTCTCTCTCTCTCTCTCTCTCTCTCTCTCTCTTTATTACCCTCACCATCCTTCTCATTCATGTAACACACACACACACATTCATACACACTCACATTCACTCTCTCTCTCTCTCTCTCTCTCTCTCTCTCTCTCTCTCTCTCTCTCTCTCATAAGTTTTGTATTGTTTGTCATCAACAAGAAAGTCTTTCTATTCCATCCTTACCATGGAAATGACGGAAAGGAACAGAGAGGGAAGAGATAAACAATAAGAAAGAAGGGGAATATAAGGGGGGAGGAGGAGAGATGGAAAGAGAACGTGAGGGAGTGATAAAAGATGGAAGGAGAGAGAGAGAGAGAGAGAGAGAGAGAGAGAGAGAGAGAGAGAGAGAGAGAGAGAGAGAGAGAGAGAGAGAGAGAGAGAGAGAGAGAGAGAGAGAGAGAGAGAGAGAGAATGAGAGAGAGAATGAGATAAAGGATGGAAGGGGAAGGAGCGAGGATGTGAGGTACCGTAGCCTAGAGAGAATGTGAATAGGAAAATAAAAAAGACAGAATAAAGAAATCGAGGAGATAAGAAACGAATGATAAAGCAAAATATATTAAGAAATAAAGGAGAGACAGTATAAGACAGAAGAAGGGTAAGAACGAGAGACAGAAGAAAGAGAACGAGAGACAGAAGAAAGAGAAAGAGAGACAGAATAAAGATAATGAGACAGAAGAAAGAGAATAAAACAGAATAAAAATGTGTATCCTATGCCTGGGCCCCGTTGAAAATGTGTCGAATAATAATAATAATTTCGACACCAAACTCAGAAATGCCAAGAGAAGAATTTAATCAGAGGGAAGAGTCGTGTTGTTGGTAATTCTGGAGCAATTGAATCCTCCAAACTATTCCAAGCAACAGAACACTACTATTATTGCTCATGTGGTCCTGTTTCCTAGCGTACTTTGGAGGAATCAAGGCACTCCAATATAACAAAAGCACATCCCCTCTCTCTCCCCATGTGATGTAGTCAGAAGAGAAATAATTGGAGGTTAGTGAGTCCTTCAAACATTGCCACGAAACACTGTATATGCACCTATACATTGAAGTAACTTGTTTGGTGGCTTCTGATTCCTCCTGACTATTGCCACGAAACACTATCCTTCAATTTTAGGAGATGGAGTTTCGTGGCAATGATTGTAGGAGACAGTAGGACTCAATAACCTCGTATAATCATTCAATACTTTTTTCTGTGTGTGTGTGTGTGTGTGTGTGTGTGTGTGTGTGTGTGTCATTAATTACGTTACTGGTGGATTTTGTTTTGTTTACATCATTTTGTCGTCCGAGTTATTGTTATTTATTTTATTATTATTATTATTATTATTATTACTATTATTATTATTGTTATTATTATCATTATTATTATTATTATTATTATTATTATTATCATTATTATTATTATTATTATTATTACTACTACGACTATTCTTATTTTCAGTATTATTTATATTTTTTACCTTCTCCACTTTCCTCTGTAATCTTTTATTCTCTTCCAGTTTGGAGATACCATATTATTTACTGTATATGATTATAAATTCCAAAGAGAGTTGCATAAGTTAATTATTACATGGCATTACTCTATTATATTATTATTATATTACTCTATTACAAAATGTGTAATATTCCTTCTTGAACATACATGGTGTAAACAAACAAATCTTATTATGTTATGAGAAATCATTAATAGAGTCAAATCTGAGTTTACATAATATTTTTGGCATTCATTCTATGGCCAAATGCTATTCTTAACATTTGAATATAATCCTAATAACATGTCTAACAATATGTTTCTTATATGTTTCTGTGTACTGTACATACCACGACTAACTCTGGTCATGTTTACAGGTCGTCCTCGCTTCGACTTCTACCGTGTACGTGCGACGGATCCTCGGCCGTGTCACATCTGCGGCAAGATCTACAAGAACGCACACACGCTGCGTACACACATGGAAGATAAACACTCCAACTGTAACGGGTTCCGGTGTGTGTTATGCGGCACTGTGGCCAAATCACGCAACTCCCTCCACTCCCATATGAGTCGTCAGCACCGTGGAGTCAGCACCAAGGATCTTCCCCTGCTGCCCATGCCTGCCCCCTGGGACCCCGAGATGGCTGCTAAGTACATCCAGATCGTGGGTGGTGTGGGTGAAGTGGTGAGGCAAAACTACCGCCGTCCTGACCGAGACAACAACTCCAACAGTGACAACGGCTCCACCACCTCAGCCTCACGTGACACCAGAGAGTTAGACAACATTCCAACTTCACAGGAGAACGGTGGCCTCTATACCAAGTCAGACTCCGGACACCGAGGGGACACTGACGACGGCCTCATCAAAGAACAACAACGTCGGCCTTACGATGCCATCAGCCGACACTTGGATATGTACACGGGGGCCAAGCCAGCGGGGGCCTCACTCCTTGACACTTATCTTCAGATGATGCGAGCCTCAGGGATGGACTTGGCTTCTCCCGTCATGGACCCGCTTCACGAGGAGAGGAAATATCTTCACGCTCACGCTCGGCCACTCGGTGGAGGTGTGTTGGATCTCACTCGTCCTGAGCTGATCCGAGGAAGTGCATCCCCCCGTGACCGTGATGATGACATGGATGTTGGTGGTCATGCTTCAGACGGCTTCAGTGAGGACGAGGCGGCCAGTGTAGGTCGACCCAAGCACAAGTTGAGTGGTGGTGCTACAGTGGTGACGGTCACCCCTCGTTCCCCGGAGCCTTCAGACACCGAGGACGAGGCCAAGTGGGCAGTGCAATAGTGACCCACCCCCCAGGCAGCCAGCCAGCCGTGCAGCGTCACACAGCAATCACAGCAGTGGTACAAATAACACAGTGAATGCAACAGAATAGCAAATGGAGTGTGTCGGTCGGGCAGGGTGTGTGACTGACCACTTGGTGGGTGTGTGGGTAGGTGTGTGGGTGTGTGTGTGTGGGTGGGTTGAGATCACTCCTTGCCGCCCGTGAGCCGCCCTTGTTCGTGCCCCTCCCTCCTCTTTCCCTCCTCCTCCTCCTCCACTAGCTCTTCCTCTCACCTCTGCCCAAATACCTTCTTCATTCAATCCCCCCACACAGTGCCCTTTCAATTACTACCCTTACTAAGTCTCCCTCCCTCCATGATGGAATATTACAACTCACTCAAAATTGGCCCCTTCAAACAAACGCACAAGTGGTCTAAATTTACTTTGGGATAAATATTCCCCTTGGCCACTGCAGTAGTCCCAGGATGTCCCCGGTGGATGTGAAGGAAACACACAAGGGAAGGACAGGAAGATTTAGGGGCAGAGACACGGACCAGAAATAGGGGTCAGACACAGGGGCAGGGGCAAGGGACAGGGAATAGACACAGGGGCAGGGGCAATGGACAGGACAAGGACAAAAGTCAGGGGTAAGGACCAGAGCTATAGGGACAGGGGCCAGAAGTAGAGATGAGGGCTAGGGACAGGGACAAGGATGGCTCACGTCTTCATCATGTTGTCTAGTTCTCAGGGAAATGTCGGGTTTTACTCCCTCCTGTACATAGAAATAAATAATAAATGAAATACTTTCACTCAGGCTGGCGGCAATGTGGGTGTTGTTGACCATCCCGCCCATGCACCCCACGCCGCCCCCACACCCTTACCATTACTTATACGGTTTCACACGCCCGCACGCCCGCACTCACGCACGCCCTTCACGTACTCTAGTGCACGCCCCGCACCATGGACACGTGCACGTAACTAACTGGAAGTGTTGTGTAGCAGTCGCCTCAGTGTTTATAAAAGTAATGGTCAAACCCGATGGTGCCCTCTCTTGGTGCTTAGGATTTTTGCATTAATTAAGCTATATAAAATGATGACGGTCTGGCTTTTCCTCTCAGTTGTTGGACGGTGATGGAGGTGGCCACACGCGCCTCTTTGTAGCTCACTGTCTCGTGCATGGTCTTCGTACAGATTAAAATTAAATCAGGCACATACAATTCTTGAGATACCGATAAATTTAAAGTCATTAATCATATATAATCGAACAATGGACTATAAACATTACAAAATTAAGGCCATTGGTTATTTTTTAGCAATGTCGATGGTTAAGACGATAATATATGTATGTATTCATCGTACCAACCTGTAACACGATATCTATTGCATATAGACCATGGTGTTTACGATGACCAGTGAGCTATGAGGGGTTCGTTGCGAGGCTTATCCACCAAACATCCCGTCAGGTTAATTAAAACAAAAAAAAAACACCCAAAAGTCAGACTTAGACACAATTACAATGCTCTCTTACTCAACTCAACTCAACTCAACTCAACTCAACTCAACTCAACTCAACTCAACTCACACTCAGCAGCAAGAATGATTAAGCTTTCTATTTAATTAAAAAAAATGTATGAAAAATATTTTAACACCGCCGACTCAAGCTCTCTAGGCCTCCCACCAGTGCACAAACAAATAAACAAACAAATAAACAAACAGAGAAATAAACAATGCATCACGAAACAAGCCAGCAAGCAAGCAAACAAGCCAGCCAGCAAGCCAACAAGCAAGCAGCTTTTCAAGGCACCAAAGGGAACAGCCATGCAATGTTGTCCCCCCCCCCCAACCCATCACAATGCAACACCATGCAACAACAACCACAACACTTACTTACTCACTCACTTATGTATCCTCACAAACAACACCAACACAAACAACAACACAAACAACAACACAAAACAACACTACTCACTCACTTCTGTATCCTCACAAACAACACAAACACAAACACCAACACAAGCAACAAACACAACACACACAACAACAACACAAAACAACACTTACTCACTCACTTATGTATCCTCACAAACAACACCAACACAAACAACAACACACACAAACACAACAAACACAACAACAGCACAAAACAACAACAACAACAACATCATTTTCTTCATCATCAATATCATCAGTCAGTCAGTCAGTCAATTAGTCATTCAGTCAGTCAGTCAATCAGTCAATTAGTCATTCATTCATTCAGTCAGTCAGTCAATTAGTCATTCAGTCAGTCAAGTCAATCAACTCAACATCGTACCATGCACCTCTCGAGTATCTTGTCTAATTTGAGCTGGTATCACACGGGCCTATTTTCCTCCGACCTCCAACTCCCGTTTTAATTAAGAGGTGTAAAGGACAACGAGGAATCTTAAGCAAGGCAAATTTTAGCTCAAGATCGGAGGATGATGGAAGGAAAACGGAGGAAATCATGGATGGCCAGTGTGATAGAAGCTTATTATTATTATTATTATTATTAAGGAGGAAGTAAAGTAAAGTAGAGTACAGTGTTGGTAAATCTGGAGCAACGGACTGATTCCTCCAAACTATTCCTCCAAACTATTCCAGGCAACAAACAGGATACCATTATTTTTTGTTCTTGATCTGGGTCCGTTTCCTGGCCTATTTTGGAGGAATTAATGTACTCCAGTGTAACCCAAGTGAATTATTATACTCCCCCCTTAATGTTTTCAGTCTCATCATCATATCTCAGCTACAAGTACAACAACAAACTCTTCATCATACCACACATACATCATCATTTTATTACTATTTTCTCAACTTCAAACAACAACAACAAAAACTTTATTTTACTAAGGATTTTACCTGTTACTACTACAACAACAACTATAATACTAATACTACAATTACTACTACTATTACTACTACTACTACTACTAC
>JAWZYT010005209.1:42500-77500 GCA_034508575.1 Petrolisthes manimaculis
GAATCATTAGCACTCCAATTCACCCCAAAACAAACGACGACTGACTTAATAGGAGGAATAAGATACAGTACCTTCGGCTTTTTATTGGAGGTTATTAAGTCCTACAAACTGTGCCACAAAACAGCACCTTATACAGAGGGAGTCTGGTTCGTGGTATAGATTGGAGGATGCAGTAAGCCCCAAGAAAAAAATAAAATAAATTATAAAAACTGGTTGGCCCTCTACCCAACCAGCCAAACATTTTAATTTTGTTTTTGTTTTGTCTTCTTCAACTGTACAGCACTTGCAAACACTCAGGATATTTCACAACTGTACACCTGCTAATGAAAAAAATATATATCATTAAGGGGATAGTATATATTGTACACGTTTGGTTTCATTAGAACACTTGGATTCCTCCACCCAAAAAAAAAAAAAAAAAAAATGTATGCCAGGAAACAGGACCATGCAGATGAACAAAATTATAATGGTGGTCTGTTTGTTGCCTGTCATAGTTTGGAGGAGGAATCAGTTGTTCCAGAATGATTACACCACCAAAGAACAACACTCACTGTACCATACTATCCCCTTAATAATTAAAACCCTGGATGATAAACAAATAAATAAATAAACAATACTAATACTAATACAAATAATAATGATGATGATGATGATGATATTACAGATAGTCAGTCAGGTAGTAATTCAGGTAACCAGATCCCATAATATTATTTTTGTAATGTGTTAACACGATGTTCTCAGCCATTCCAGTTGTATGGTTAAAAAAAAAACTGTTCTGTCCAAGTCATGTTGTCTCGGCATTTTGAAGGGGGTCGTACTCTTGATGGGGTCACTGAGGATTTGTAGGGTTGGGGGGTGGTGTTTGTTTACTGATGGTTCCTCCAAACTATATATGCCACCAAACGGATCCTACATTGGTATAATAATAATGAATTGAAGTCAGTCGTCTGTGTCGTGGCACAGTTTTGGAGAAAGATTCATTCCTCCAAACATTGCCACGATAAGGAGCCTACATTGATGGTACAGTATTATCTTTGTATGGGGTCGTTTGTTTCGTGGCATAGATTGGAGATTGATTCCTCCAAGCTATCCCACCAAACAGGTCCTACATTGGTGACATTGAGGTGGTCTGTTTTGTGGTATTATTTGGGGTAATCAAGTGATACACCCTCCGTCCCACCTGTACACAAGAGTTGACCCCCTATAAGTGCAGCTAGTCAAGGATTCCATTATAACAGAAAACACAATCGGTGTGCTTTTTAGGATGCACTTCCACTATTGCTTAGCAGGTACATTGAATAAGCGATAAACTGTATATTGTACTCTATAGAGAATTATATAATAAACACGTGGCCTGCGCGGCAGTAGGAACTGTAGTGTCTACCTCATAGTTGTACAGTAGTGGGTGTTGATGGAGGCAAGGCAATCACTACTACTACATACCATTACTACCACTACTACTACCACTACTACCATTACTACTACCACTACTACCACTACTACTACCACTACTACTACTACTACTACTATCATGACCCTCTAAGTCACTCATACCTTGGGATTCACTTATCGTTGTGACGAAGTGTGACGATGATCCTGTGTGCATCTTTCCTCTGTCTGTCTGTGTGTGTGTGTGTGTCTGTGTGTGTGTGTGTGTGTGTGTGTGTGTGTGCGAAAGAAAGATACAGACAGACAGAGAGGGAATGGGAACAAGATGTAAAGAGAATCATTCCTTGAGAGGGCTGAAAGGTGTGTGTAGTATAAAGAATGTGTTAGAAGTAGTGGTGGTAGTGGTGGTGGTGGTGGTGGTATCAATATGTCCAGTTAACACCAGGTTGGGGCACGAGCATTAACGCTGACATACAGAAGGGGAAGGAAGGGGGTCAACGTCCATAAAAGGAGGATATTATAAGGTGGGACTCGTGACAGCTTAATTGACGTAATACACAACAGGGCCCCCCCAATGTCGTCAGCAAGTGTCCCCACCTGTTGTGTGTTTATTATGTGGACTTGGGTGTTGTTTGTTGGTGTGTGTGTGTGTGTGTGTGTGTGTTAGTGGTGTTGTTGCCTTGACCGACCCTCCACGCCCTCACCCCGCACAGTGTCGGGTAGTGTAGTGTAGACCATAATAGTTAGTTAGCCAATATTGTTAAAACTTAAGTAAGGCACCGGTAGTTGTTGTTGTCTGTTGCAGCAGCGGTTTGGTGATGACGCGGTCCGAATTACTGACACAGCAGCCGTGATGTGAGTGAGGGGGATGATAAAAGGTACGCGTGCGCCCGCCCCAAGTGTGTGTGTGTGTGTGTGCACCGTGGTTAAACAAACAAACAAACAAAAAACAAACAGCTGCAGGGAATTCATACGGTCGTCTTCTGTTGTCGTCGCCTGCCCCACCACCCCTACACCCACCACCACCACCACCACCACCTGCCTCACTCCACTCTCTATATCTCTCGCTCCACGTGTGTACAACCAATAATAACAACAACAACATCAACAACAACAACAACAATACTCCACTTTGTGCTCACGTGAAATATACTACCACCCTGATACACGGAAGAAAAGAACAGGAAAATATATACCTACTCTCTTGTTTGCTCCGCCAATGAAAGAGAGAATCCATGAGGGACTTACAACCTACTCTGTGTACATGTGTATCAATAATAATACCTGGTACTCGGAAAACAAAAATGTACCAACTCTTTTTTATTTTATTTTATTTTTTTACGCCAAGGTATCATTCGTCTGGTTCAGTCCCATTGTGGTGGTAACATACATACCGATACATACATGAAGAGAGATGTTTCCAGGGACTTAATTATTGTGTGGTGTATAAATGATAATAATAATAATAATAATGTGTGTACCGTTGACAAGGGTTCGTTATATAGGTCCCATCTATGCAAGAAAGGAGCCAGAGGTGTGAGAGTGGAGAAGGAAATAATTACGTGTGGCGAAGAAGGCGGTATTTATATAATAGGGAGATGTGTACCCAACATGCAGCTGTACTGTATGTATAGGTGAGGTCAGGCCAGGTCAGGATGTAATCATGACCAACCTGCCATGTTCTCAGCAATACCAGTGACCCAATACGCACCCCAGCCTCACCCCCTCTATAGAATAATAATAATAATAATAATAATAGTAATAATAATAGTACTAATAATAATAATATCCGACTATGTCCCCCCAGCCATATGTTCAATAATATGAATGATGATGATATGTATGTATGTACCTGTTTTTCCTCTCCCCCCAAAGCGGTCAGTCAGTTTCTCTATATATACCCAACCAACCAACCAACCAACCAACCACCTAGCCATCCAGTCAGCAAACATCGTCCAGTGTTGTTGGTCGATGTGTGTGTGTGTTGATGTGTGTGTGTGTGTGTGTTGTGTTGTGTTGTGTTGGTGTGTGTGTATGAGAAATGATTGACTGACTGGCCGCAACAACCAAGCAGTATTCTCCACCCAAGTATTCACCCACACCTGATAACAATAGTCCAATATAGTGAGCCAAGCTAAGCAACCCACGTCTTTCCATAGAAGTATTACTAGCCTTGTAGACCGACCGACCGACCGACCGCTGTGGTGAGGCTGAGGGGCGACTTGGGTCCTTCAGATGGTGCTGGGTTAGGTTTGTAGTTAAGGAGAGGGGAGGGGTTAGTATACTTTTGGTACATTACATTGGAGTAGCAATGATTCCTCCAAAGTATGACAGGAAACTAACCGGAGTACCTCAGTTGAATACAAATGGAGGGTGTCTGGTTGTTTAGAATATAGTTTGGAGGACTATGTTACTCCAGATATACCAACAACACTGTACTAAACCCCTTAAGGGACCCTATGATGATGTAGTCAGAAAATTGGAGATAACTGAGTCCTTTAAAATATTGCCATGAAACACACAATATATATATATGTATGTGTGTGTTTGTTTCGTGGCAATGGGTCAGGAGGAATCAGAAGCCACCACCAATTTTCATACACGAACACATGAGGGTCCTTAAGTGTTGCACCTTCTTTCTCTCCTTCCTTCCTTTTTTTCCTTTCTTCCTTCCTTCCTTCCTTCCTTTCTACCCATCCGTGGGAGAAGAGGAGGTGGGGAAGAACGCCACCAACACTCCCACGGTGGGGGGAGGGGAAGGGGGGAAGGGTCAGAGGGTGGGAGAAGGTGGGGAAGGAGTGAAATGAAATGATGAAATGATTGAAGTGGTGTTGACCATATACAAGACAAAAGATAATTATTATGTTGTGTCTCTAACCCCATAGGAAAAAAAATGACATAGATAAGTAAGTTATATTAATTAAATGGTTCTTCTATTTAAGGTATACATACATAAAAAAATAATAATATTAATAATAAACTGCTAGGCCTACTTAATTAATCTTATCTAGGTTTGGTGGTAATGAATGGCATGCCCAGTTATATAGAGCCCAAGATTGTTTGGTTTGTACGGTAGAGAGAAGAAAGTGAAGAGAAGAAAAAATTAAAATGCTGATTGTATTAAAGTTGTCAGCGATGTGTGCACACTAACTTAATTTTACTTGTATGGAGAATCGATCCATGTTCAGAATTATTATGTTTATTTTTTACCAAGCAGCAGAATATAATAACAATGTGTAATAAATGTGGTATGATTTTATTACCGTCTGTTTATGTATGTTTTTATTACCAAACAGACAGTAATAAATGTATGTTTTTATTACTTTATTACAAACAGACTGTAATAATGTATGTTTTTATTACCAAACAGACTGTAATAAATGTATGTTTTTATTACTTTATTACAAACAGACTGTACTGTAATTTATATAATGTAATAATGTTTATAATTCTGTTTTTTTATCAGCAGCAGACTGTAACTATAAATAATGTAATACTGTAATAATGTAATACTGTAGTCTTTGATCATCATTTCTTTCATATAAAAACGAATTACTATGTTTAGGTTTGTATCTTTTAAGTTTTTTTGTTTTTTTTGTATTACATTGGCTAAGTAAGTTATGGACATATGTGTTATTTTTTAAGTTTAAGTGTAACAGATCTTAATTAATTTTATATTTTGTTGGTACTATGATAATAATTGTTACTTTACCGAATTAGCAACAATGCTTATTTTGTTTTAAGCTTAAGTTTACAAGTTCCTAGATATTAGACATGTCAAACAAAAGGGTAACAGCAGCAAGGAGAGAGAGAGAGAGAGAGAAGTGAGAGAGAGAGAGAGAGAGAGAGAGAGAGAGAAGAGAGAGAGAGGAGAGAGAGAGAGAGAGAGAGAGAGAGAGAGAGAGAGAGAGAGAGAGAGAGAGAGAGAGAGAGAGAGAGAGAGAGAGAGAGAGAGAGGAGAGAGAGAGAGAGAGAGAGAGAGAGAGAGAGAGAGAGAGAGAGAGAGAGAGAGAGAGGAGAGAGAGAGAGAGAATAATAATAATAATAATAAGTAAAATATATACAAAGTTCATGGTGACGTTCAAAAGACTTAACTAATATTATTATACTCTTTTACTTGGTCAATCAAATAGTCTCAATTAAATATTTTTCTCAACGGTTCATGAATAAAAAAAAATAAAAAATAAATAAGTATATATATTACACGTTCTCCTAAAGTGACACTGAGCCAATTTGTGAACTGTGAACAAAAGAAATTAAAAAAAAAAACACAAGTAATGAAATGAAAACAGTAATTAACCTAATCTAACTCAACAAATCATCAACAAAAACAACAACACAACTGCTACCAAGACCACTAAATAATAAATAATAATAATAAATAATAATAATAATAATAATAATAATAATATATGAGATTAATTAATTGCCATAAGACTGATACCCAAACAGACACCCATAGTACAGTATATACAAACAGTCCTCTCCTTCTCCTCCTCCTCCCTCCTCCTCCTCCTCCTTCTCCTCCTCCTCCTCCTCCTCCTCCTCCTCCTCCTCCCCCTCCTCCTCCTCCTCCTCCTTCTCTTGTTCCTCTTTCTCTTCCTCCTCACTGGCTGGCTGACCCCCAAGTGATCTTATCCGAATTGTGCCGCTTCAGTGTTTTTATTTTGCTACACAACCAGCCCTCAAGCGGTCGCCAAGATAACTAACGTGCCAAGCAAACATTGTTCATAGTTTTGTCTCCCAATAGTTTGATATCATTTTTTTGTTTCCTCATAGGCTGTTCTGGTTAATAATAATAATAATAATAGTTGCTACCATTTACTACTCATCACATGAAACAAAGCAAACAAAATAATAATACTATTATCAATTAACTAATGTGCAGAGTAAGCAATGCAATGTTTTGTGTATGTTTTTTCATAGAGGTTTTTGTTTTGTTGTTGTTACATTGTGGGTAGAGGCTTCCTGGTGAGCTCAATGTGTAATAAATATTATAATATACTGTAGGAGGTGATGGTGTTGGTAGTGGTGGAGAGAGAGAGGAGGGAATGTAAACAAACAAACTAACAGACAGACAGACAGACACACAACCAAACCTCCCAGAGTGTGTGTATAATTGTGATGATGTGTTATGTTACCAAGTACTAGACACTATAGGCTGTATTGTTACTGTTTGTACTGTATTGTAATAATTATGTAGTGTAGTGTTGAGGTGAGCCAGAGCACACACAGAAGCCTCTCCCTCCATCACCATTACCATTATCATTATTACCATCATTACTCATTCAACACACTGCATAGATCCATCCATTCATTCATCCTTCCTTCGTCCTATTAATAACAGTGGTGAGAGATTATTAATTAAAGTATATATACAGTATATATATGTAAGAAAACGTCGAGGCTTCATTCCCCCACACACACAGACGAACCTATAAAGAAGATAGTATACTTTTGGTACACTGGTGGGAACTGATTCCTCCAAACTATGCCAGGAAACAGGACCAAATTAACAAAAATAATGGTGTTCTGTTGCTTGAAAGAGTTTGGAAGAATTAGCAGTTGCTCCAGATTTACCAACACTGTACTCCTCCCCTTACTTGACCTTCCTTCTTTCCACTTCTTCTATTTCCTTTCCTCCAGTTCTCTATTGTAGTACAGTATGTTATCTGACTCCCCATCCCCTATCCAGTCGTAAGCTTTCCCCCTACATCTCCTTCTCCTCCTCCTTCTCTCCCTACCTCCTGATTATCTCCCTACATCTCCTCCTCCTTCTCTCTCTCTCTCTCTCTCTCTCTCTCTCTCTCTCTCTCTCTCTCTCTCTCTCCTGACACATACAGTACCTACACTTTTTCAATCTTCAATTTCGTAAACAAGGGGAAGAAAATTAATGTGTGTACGGAGAATGTAAATTGCCTGGGACGAGATCTCTCACTCAATGTAACCTAAATTTCAATTGGTTTGTTTATAAATTAGAGAAAGAACTATAACATGCAGAGTGTTGAATGGGTCATGGTTACTGTACGTGCATTGCAACTTGCACTTCTAGACAGACACCACAACGTTATAAATTATGATTGGAAGATAAAATAATTTGCACACAAAAAAAGAAGTGTAGAGAGAGTCTGCGAAAGTAGTTACGAGATTAATTATTATTGTATAGTCAGTCAGTCCTGCAGACATCGGGATGGTTCTGCACACCGCTAGTTAATAAAAATAATAATAAATAATAATAATAATAATAATAATAATAATTGATAATATTAACAAAACAAAACAACCAACCAAAAAATCAACCCCCTTCGGTCGAATAAATAAATAAATACATACATAAAAATAAATACATAGTCAGTCAGCTACCGTATAATATAATATGTCAAGGTTTTGAAATGGAGGCGAATATCTTAATTCATCGGCATTACAACAACAACAACAACAACAACAAAATAATATATATATATAAATGTTGTTGTTATTATCATACGAATTAATAGAGTAATAATAGAACTACGTACAATAACTTACTTACCCGAGTCTTGGTGACGTGTTTCTTCTTCTTCTTCTTCTGGTATAAACAATATTAATGTTATTTATTGTTTTGGGTGTTTCGTTCGTGACTGATTAGGCGTGTGTGGATCCGTTCATCTATCTGTGTCGGATCCGAATCACCTGTTGACAAAATATAATTATATAATACAATGTTTGGCAAAAAAATAATTAGGCTACATGTTCTTAATTAGTTATGGGACCGTGTGATGTAGTTAGAACATTTTGAGGTAAATAATTCCTTCAAATATTGCCACGAAACACACACACACACACACCTATATATATACTGTATATGGAAGGAGTTTGTTTGTTTCGTGACATGGTCAGGAGGAATCAGAAGCCTCCAGTTTTCATACACAATCACAGGGTCCTTACTTAATTCTTATGGGTTATTAATTAAACAAATGCATTCCATAACTCTTTATAAAAACATTTAATTATGTAATGTATGTGAAATAGTGTGTGTGTGTGTGTGTAATGTATGTATGTATGTATGTACTATAAACACTTATTGTACACTATATTACACAGCCAATATCTAAGTGTACTGTACAATGAGGGTTTTATGTACACAGTTTCATTACACACATAACATTACATTACACACACAAACTACCAAGTGTAAAATGAGAGTTAACTGTTCTGTTCTTCAAGGTGACAGTGTAATTATTATTTAGTCTGTGTGTTTATATCAGTCCAAACCGGTGAAACAATATTATTTGGTGATCAACTTATTACAGGAAACAAATACGTCCACTGACTATAAAAATAAATAAATAATAATAATAATAATAATAATAATAATAATAATAATAATGATGATATTTATATATATTAAACAAAAACTGTCCTCAAAGAGTTCACATTATTTCTTGACAAAAAATGAATAAATATCAAAAGTATTTTTCACGTTTAACGAATATATTTTATACCGTTGTATATTGTGTACGAAAAATCGATCATGAAATGAGCTTTGAAAATAACAAAAATATTATTACCAGTTTTTTTTTAATGCTAATAAAATAAAAACTGATGCAATTTAACAAACTAATCTGTCCATACAAATATATTATTACAATTTCTAAAAGATATTATATCAATTGTAATTTCTATTGTGTAACGAAAAAGTTATTTCCTTATATCGTAATTTATGTTATATTTTCTGGTCCTATTTTAAACCCAATAATGATGTCTATATATAGCCTGTTAATTAATACTTGACACTAGGCTAGGCATTGTAATTCTAAAGTGTGTTCAACTTATTATTTTAATTATCACTATTTGTTGTCAGGAAAATCCTCTTACGTTGTCCATACAAACATTACGGTCCGTCACATCAAAGAGGTGGTTAATATAATGGTATAATTAATAACTTGTTAACGTGTTCTCCTTAGGCCTATATTTTGTTAATATCAATACATTTATTACATTATATTCATACTGGGTGTATATTATTGTTACATTGATCAATATGACAAAGTTCAACATTTGTCTCATTACAACATGAGCTTCCAAGAAAATACCATTTCGTATAATGGAACGCTGCCGTGCAAACAGTTTAGCAATACTTCAAGGTTTTCAAAGTTCATAATGAACCTTCGCAAAATATCTCCACAAATTGCAGCTAAATAAGTTGTTAATGGTTTATAATGATTCACGAATTTGTGTAAAGCTATGTGAAACTTAGCTTGTATATTAAAGCAATCTATTTCCTTTTAAAAGTCCCAACTCGAGGTTTGACTCACTATATGTTAGGCTATATTATAGCCATCATGGATGCAGTAGATAAGTTAGTTTATAGTTGTTGGCTTTTTAAGCCTCTAAATTAATACTCAGACGATCAAGATGCTTGGTCACCAATGTCACTAAAATACAAGGTTTTGTATTTTATTAAATTTTCGTTACGATTTTTCTGGTCAGATCCATTTCAGAATCTTGCAGGATTGTGTGTGTACAGTACAGATGAGTAGCCTATAGGTAATACTAGATGAGTACAGACCCCAGTGTTAGTATCCCGGTAACTAGCCTACAGTATGTCTTATACATTATAGTACAGCAACAACTGACCGGAGCTTCCACTGAGGTACACAAGTGGCTTCCCTCCACTTGGCCTACCTAACCTAACCTAACCTAACCCATAACATTGTCATTCCTCGTCCATATAGTTTAGGGGGGGGGAGGGGGTTCATACACAGGAGACGTTGCTTGGTAATAAAGGGATATGAAACCTACTAACATATACGGTTATGTGGTTGTTACAATATACAACAATAAATTCTATACTGAATTACCCAGCATCAGAAATTTGAAGAACGAATAACAACATTATTTTTTACAATCCGGTTACAACATCCTCACTAAATATAAATAAGTTCATACCCTGTAAAAAGTCATTATTACATTCGTGATTACGCTAATAAATACGTCACCTAATAAATCATATATATGGAGAGAAAACAAATAAATAAATAGAGAAAAAGTAGATAAAGTCAAACAAAAATGATAAAAAATGTATCAAGCATTGTATTCTGTGCCCCTAACCTAACCTAACCTAACCTAACCATTTACTCTACCTCGTCCACACTCCGGTAGGTAGGTAGGTAGGTAGGTAGTAAGTTAGGTAGGTAGGTAGGTAGGTAGGCTTATATATAAATCATAGACCTTTTAACAGTAGAACCCCCCCAAATCATGCACACACACACACGTACAGTACTTAAATTCATATAGTTATAGACGTCTGCCCACTACAGTAGCCTAGCTGTCTTATTTAGATTCCCTGCCGCCAGAGAAGAATAAATACCTAATACTAATACTAAGGAAGAAACCCATCCCAGTAAAAGTCTTGGAGTCAGTCACACGTCAGACAAATATTTTCTGGTATATCATTATTTTTTATTATCATTTTTCTCTATTCTACTTTCTGAATCTATCTCTCTCTCTTTTACTCACACTCTCTCTCTCATTTTCACAAGTTTTGCATTAAAAAACTAATTATACTGACATACTTACTTTATATTTAATCATTTTAATTTTATCTCTATGTATTTTCTATTATTTTATTTATTTATTTATTGTTTGACTGACGTGTGATTAATTCTTGTGACAAAATCTCTCCTGGCGTCTGTCAAGCCTTCACTATACCGGTATGAATTGATTAACTAACCTTTATATATGTTTGATAATAATAATAACAATAATAATAATAGTAATAACAGTAAGTCGAGACCTCTCAGTTTACACATATATTATAATATTACCCATGCAGTGTTTTGTTAACCGGTTCCAGTTCCATGTTTACCTCCGTGTGTGTGTAGTTCAAAGTGGTGTGTGTAGGAGAGAGAGAGAGAGAGAGAGAGAGAGAGAGAGAGAGAGAGTAGCCTAACCAGCCAGCCAGCCAGCATTGACACACAAATGTACCTTATAATAATATAGAGTTCGTTAGAGACCTTTGGATTAATTATATTCTTTTGATAGATTGAAGAGCCTTTAATTCCTCCACAGTACTGTATGTATGTCATGCCAGGAAACAGAGCCAGATGAAGACAAAATAATAAATTGTATCCTGTTTTTGTCTGGAATAGTTTGGAGGAATTCATTTTCTCCCAGATATACCACCCAAAACAATGTGCTATAATACAAACCCTTAATTAAATAGGGGAGTATAGTGTTGGTATAGTAAATCTGGAGACAATGATTCCTCCAAACTAATTCAAGCAACGTACTGTATATGCAGGTCCCAATTATTATTTTTTGTTCACCTGTTTCTGTTTCATGGTATAAGTTGGGACGAATCAAGGCGATTTAATGTATGTACCAAAAGTGTAATTACCATTTTAATTAATTACGGTAATGACAGGGACAGTGGAAGAGTGAGAGGAAAGGAGTGTGATTGATTCGGGTGCAAAAAGATACCAAACCCTTAACAAAAGTTGTTCTCAGTTATGCAAACATGACCCCCAAAAAAACAGGGATACCTACTTCTGAGAGAGAGAGAGAGAGAGAGAGAGAGAGAGAGAGAGAGAGAGAGAGAGAGAGAGAGAGAGCTAGCAATGCCTCAAAACGGGTACATTTGGTGACATTATTGGCTGTATTCAAGAACATCCGTGGTTGGTGTATACGATGGTGTGTTACTGTACGACGGCTCTGTTATTTGTCGATGGAGCCATCGTATACACCGGTACCACGTCATCGTATGCACCACAATAATAATGTTCTTGAATATAATCCTATGCTAGGCTACTGGCAGGAGACTGACTGACTAACTGGTAACTCCACTACTACCACCACAACTACCACTACTACTACTACTACTACTACCACTACCATTACTATTACTATACTTGCTCCATACCCCAAGTTCCAAGCCAGATCATAACCAGAGCAGTTAATTAAGGGGGAGGGTAGTACAAACAGTGTTGGTGCTAAATTGTGTAGTACGGTAGCCTAATTAAATGTAGAGCAAAGGATTCTTCGACAATATTCCAAACAACAACAACAACAACAGGCCACCATTATTATATTTATTATTATTATTATGTATATTATTATTATTATTATTATTATTATTATTATACAACTGGTCTTGTTTGTGTTTACTGCTGGCATATCCTACTTTGAAAGAGGAGAAACCAAGGAACTTTAATGTATGTACCAAAAGTGTATTATTACCCCAGTTATTTATGGGGATAATAATTGTACTTTTAATACATTAGAGTATACCTTCATTCCTCCAAAGTATAATAATAATAATAATAATAATAATAATAATAATAATGATAATGTTGTTGCTTGGTATTAAGGGGATAGTATACTTTTGAAAAATGTGAGTGCCTTGATTCCTCCAAAGTATGCCAGGAAACAGACCCAAATGAAGAAAAATAATGGTATCCTAACTGTTGCCTGGAATAGTTTGGAGGAATCATAATGTTGTTCCAGATTTACCACCCAAAACAAAGTGCTATAAAATATAACCCCTAAAGTTAATTGCTAGTTTTGTTGAGGAATATTTATCGATCAGTTTGTTTGACCACCAACACGTCTTGTACTATTATTATTTACCCCCTTAATTAAGCTTCGTATCAAGTGCCATATATTATAATACCATAGTGCCGTTCTGTCCCTAAACAAACAGAATGGCTACAAACCTATCTATCTATCTATCTGTCTGTCTGTCTATCCCAACTCGGTAAAATGCTTCCAGTGAGATTTATGTTATGTGACGGCGTTAAAGTTAGTACAAATAATTATATATAGCCTATTTATTATTATTATTATTATTATTATTATTATTATTATTATTATTATTATTTTAGCTGTTAGTCGTTTACAGGTTGAATGATTTAAAATGGAGGAAGTACAGAGTTGGTGGGAAATATGAAGCAACAATTGATTTCTCCAAACTATTCCAAGCCACTATTAAACAGACCACCATTATTTCTGTTATACTGGTCCTGTTTCCTATAGCATAATAATACTTTGGAGAAATCAAGGCGTTCTAATGTAGTACGTACCAAAAATGATTACACGATCCCCTAAATATATCTCCAAAATAAATAATAATAATAATATCTGTTGATAAAGCTATATATACATACTAGATTCATTGACCCTTGTGATAATACAGTGTTGGTAAAACAAAAATAGCAGGAGCAAATGCATGATTCCTCAAAACAATAATACCAAGCAACGGGACATGATCATTATTTTTGTTAATCAGCTGATACCTATTCCTGTTTCTTGGCATACTTTGGAGGAATCAAGGCACTCTAATGTATGTGTACCAAACTTGTATTCATTATCATACCCTTAAACGTCGATATATTTCACTGGAAGCATTATTACAATATATTATTATGCCCTCTACAGTTTACCGTAACCTAATAATAGCCTACTTAGCCTAACTCTGTAATCCGTATCATATAAGTCCTATACATTCTCAGATTTGCATTCCGTGTAAATCAACGTTGTCTCATGAAATAGTCTCACAGATTTTAACTTTTATAGTCGCCTACTGGAGATGTCCTGCAACTGCTGCGTAAAAAACAAACTCATACACCGAATTATAATTATGTCGAGTGAAAATTCTAATAAATGTTTTCGTTTCATACGCAATCCACACCAACATAAATGGGACTTAAATTCTAAATGCCATCGTTCATCATTCATACGTAATTCACACCCATATAAAAGGCGTAAATACATATTTTCGTTCACAATTCATATTTAATCCACAAAAATATTTCAATCGCAATCCACATTAATATTTCGGCCGAAAATACAAACTGTTTTCGTTCATCATTTATACGCAATTCTCACCAATATTTGATAAGCAAATAACACCAATATAACAGGCGCAAATACAAAATGTTTCATTCATCATTCATACGCAGTCCACAAGAATATTTCATACCCAAACCACAGCAATATTTCTGGCGAAGAGAAAAATGTTTTAGTTCATAATTTTTTTTTACTGCTAATATACCCGTGGCATCTTAGAGGACTTCAACAGTAGGCGGCACTTCAGTCATCAATGCCATCTTATATCCTGCCTACAATACATAGTAGATTTACGATAATAATATAACCATTGATCTCCGTTTGTGAGTGATAATACCTGTCCACTGTACCAATAGACAAACCCGTTCGTTGCCTTCCTTCGTTACCACGTTAGCTAGTTCCCCTGGAATGAATTCTGAAATGTAGCATCCTAAATAATAATAATGTTCTCACTCTCGGAAGGAAGTTTATCATATTATTTTACGATGTTCAAACTGTGTTATATTTCTTGAATCATATGCTGAATTATTGTCCTACGTCGGCTTTTAAACTGAGCCAGTAGGACTAGATAATTATTATAATGATGCGTAAGTACCAATTCTGCGCATTTCAGATATCATGCCTTGTTGGTTTATTGTTGATTAGTTGTTATGAGTCGTGCACAGCATTCGATTTGGGAGACTCAAAGTGATGTTAGAGCGTCTCACCGGATACTGTTGACCACCAGGGAGCAACACAACCGACCGGGACACCAGCTTGTGTCACTTTAAGTAGGATGGTAATGGGGCTCGTAAGCTGCCACTGGTCAATTCATTCATATAATATACAGTTATCTCAATTTATGGGACAGTGGGAAATAAATGATGTGTTCTGAGGCTCAGTGAATGCTTCAGTTTATTGCTGAGCGTTTTTTAAGTTACATTGCTGTACGTATATATACTGTAATTCTTCCCCATGTTCGGATTTTACATGAGCAAACTTAAATCATACTATGAGAAATGCTATACGTACGTTTTATAAGTTCATTCTACGATCATTTTGTAATAACAGTACATAATTTTATATGCAGGTAATTAAGCTGGACTTGATATTAACCAACTCCAGCGTTCTCACAAGCAGTGTATTTATTCCTTTCCTTGTCCCTCCGTCCTAACCTAACCTCAACTTTCTTGTAACTCTGGGAGTTGTTCTGCTCGCCAATTCTTGATGCTCATCTTTGTAACCTACTACTGTTACATAGAAAAAAGTACCTAAGTTTAATTAATATAGTACTACGTACAATTTTGCTTGAATATTTATTTTTCGGTTTAACCTTATCCAATAAAGAAATGCAACGTACAATTAAGTATGTGTTTAAGTTTCATGTAAATCGTGTTACAAGTCATAAGTTTACCAAGTAATTATAAATCACTACACTTCCTCATTTTGCATTTGTTCCGTCATACCAATATGACAATCTGTACCTTACAATGTCAGGAAGTATCACTATGCACTCTATACAGTACTTACTATGGTACTGGATGTATATTGGGCTGTATTCAAGAACATTCGTGCTCTATACGATGGTGTGGTACCGGTACGATGGCTACATAGACAAACAACGGAATAATCGTACCGGTACCACACCATCGTATATACCACGGATGTTCTTGAATACAGCATTATTGTCTTGCCTCTCAGCTCAAGGAACTTCTTACAAATTAATGTATAGGCCTATTTCTTGCCTAACGCATCTAATGTATAGGCCTATTCTTGCCTAAATAACATGTCTATGTCCTATGCATCTTCCTATTAACCACCCAATCCATTACCTTGTCCTGCCGCCTCAAGTTTATCGTGTAATAATTAAAGGTTCACTGCGCCAGTGCACTTATTTTTCTAGCGTGTGTTGACTCTCTCGGTTCATGACTGTGTGGTTCTGTGTTTCATACGGGGCCTGCAGTGCTCCAGAATTGTCAGCCAGTGTGCAGAAACTCACCCATTATTACGTTAAATCGTTAAGTACTCGAACATCAAGTGTAGTAGTTCCGTAGGTAATTATTTCAAGCTCGAGTAACTGTAATAGTGCAAAAAAAAAAAACTTCTTAGGTTGTTTGTACTGTACTTACACCTATTATACCAAACATGATAAATTATTTTGTTATAAGTATTTTCTGGCTACATTTGGTACTTTTGTGCTTGGGATGAAAGTAATTCACAATTAAAAGACGAAAATTAATACAAAATTACAGAATATTTACATTCGCGGTGACTACAATGAAAGTTATTTACTACGGTACTAATTTTCACTTTCTCTTTCACTACATACCTTTCTTTCTAATTTTTTTGTAAATTACTTTCTTTCCTGGTCAAGACCAAATAAAAACCGTTTATTCGAGCTAAAAATTGTGTCCAAATATGTAATGAATAATGATAAAAATGCACGTCAATAAACATTTTAATTAAGTAAGTAGTCTTTCGCTGATCGACTAGGCTATAATTAATTTAACGTGCAGGGGAGGTTCAATAAATAAGTAAATAAGCAGAAAATAATCGTTGATGATCTCTAAGAGAAAGTTGGAATAATTAATAATAACTGTTCACGTCTGGTCCCAATAAACCTTGACTCTACCTACACTGTATCCTGCACTATACTCCAGCCTTGCACTACGGTATAACAACTGGCTGGCTAGGCTATAGGCTACATGCAGTTGTTTACCCACCCACGCACAAGGTCTCCTATATTATAATTATTTAACCTGGTGAATATGTACCCGTTCCCTCATTTTAATTTGTTGGCTGTTTAGGTGAAATATGTAATGCAGTTCAAGCAAATTTCGCACACACACACACACACATATAAAAATTAAACAACACACACACAACTCCAGGTATTTATATGCAATGTATATACACACCTATGTACGATATGGGAAACGTGTGTGCATATGTGTGTGTGTGTGTGTGTTAAAGGACCTTGTGATCGTGTATGAGACTTGGTGGTATTTGGTTCCTCCTGACTATGCCACGAAACAAGCGCCTTCGATATAGGTAGTGTTTCGTGGCAGTGTTAGAAGGACTCGCTCGCTAACCTCCAATTTTCTGACTACATCACAGGGTACTTTAATTATTACTACTGATAAGGGAGTTGGTGTATTTTCGCTAGGTTAAATACAATGCACTATACTGTAATGCGGTCACACGTGTATTACTTCACTATGCACTACTTAATTCTTAGGATCCAGATGAGGAAAAAAACATAAACAAATACTCTACAATGATTAATCAACCTGAAACTTGATGTGTGTATGTATATGTGTGTTTATGTGTTATTGGTAATTGCTTAACACCACACACACACATATATACACACACACACAAACCTAGGTACATATATCAAACTCGAACCAGTCTTGTCTTCAGCAATTAAGTATTTGCATTAGTCAGTACTGATGAAATGTGATACAACACACACCACTTCTCATTACGTATATTGGTTGTCCTGTTTACCATTGCAACATCAACACAAAATATAATGTATCTATTTATTAATGAGTAATGCTATAACATGTTGAAATAATAAGTAAATATAACCATGAATGTGGCATCAGGTAGAGCAGTGGCATATGCTGTGTAGTTTTGTATGATCAGTGCTTCCACAAAATACAAAAGGTAATGTGAAAAAAATAGCGTGTTTTAATTCCCTTCATCCATAACCATCTATAGGTTTCTATTTTATCCTTGTATTCCAATACTTGACGTGAAAAAAAACAAGCACGCACACAAAAAATGTCAAAACTTGCTTCACACACTTTCTTACATATTCTAACATTCCTGAGATTTCTTATTTTCTTTTTTCTAAATGCTTGTTCCAATATATGACGGAAAAAATACACACTCTTGAAAGTACAATATTTTCCTCATCTTGCAGTTATTCTTCCTACACCAGGTACACCTTTTTGTAACACAAGAAGACAGAGGGTAGGGATAGTAAACACGATGGAATGGAGAAATGGGATAACTGGAGAGAAAGGGTATTGGCTCGGACCTTAAGAAATGCCAAGACAGACATTTCCCCCCTTCTATCAGGTCATCAACTAAGTTTACCAACTAATGTTCCATTATTTGATTGACTGAGGAATGACCCTAGGCTTGGAAGACCCTGTAGGACAAGGAAAAAAGTGAGGTGGGACAGCAAACACGAAGGAGATAGAAAGAAAGGACAGTTGAAATATTGAAAGGTAGTGCTGGGGCTGAAAGGCTGAAAACTAGATGTTCTACCATGGGGTATTAATTTTGACTTCACCAATAGGAATGGTGAAAAGAAACAATCTTACATATTATCATCTATATTTCAAATCATCATTTTGAAGAATTATATATGTCAAATATCTGCATTTTTTAAGCTCGCTGAACAATGACACTTTTGGCAAATAACTACTGGCACTACTGATGTTTTCACTTAACTTCAAACAAAATGGTTTTGAGGAAGTATTTAAGATATCAGCAAATTAAAAAATAACAATTCCTCCTCCAAGCTGGGAAGAATAAGCTGATCAAAGATGGAAAAAATTGAATAAAAAAATAAGTGGAACTGGTCACACTCATATGCACTGCCCGTTTCAAGCCCATGAAGTATCAAAAAGCTTCCGTCCACAAGGCTCCTGTGCATCACATCCACGTCAAAAGTCCCTTCGTTCAGACTTGGCGGGAGGAGCTAGTCCACAAACTAAGTTAAAATAGGGTTTGCTGGCCCCAACATTCACTATAATAGTAGGATTGTGTATTCCTCCTAGTTTATTTCTTCCACTCTGGCTTATCATGCATGAATTCCTGTGCTTTACTCATTGTTAACTTTGTCCCTCATAATATTTCTACAGTAACATTTTTTTAATCACTCTTAGTTACATTAATTCTTTCCACATGTCCCATCCACCTGAGAACACTTTCCAATATTATTTGATTAAGCAATTCACACCTATTATGAATTTCAGTATTTCTTACCCTGTAATTATTTGGGACTCTAGACACACCTCATTATTGTATATTCATATCTATTGTTCTCTCCCCCTTTATTTTTTATGTTCTTTCAATGCCAAAACTCTTGCAACCATATGACAGTGTGGATAACGACACTGCCTCATGCAATCCTTTTCAACCTGTTTCTTGACAACTTGGGAGGCATCCATACTATCAAATTCTCATCCAGATATCTGAATTTGAGGCTACAGATTCCTCCAAACTATGAAACAAAAACATCAGTACTGATGGAATCTACTTTGTGACAGTTTGGTGAAATAGTAACTTCCAAGTTGGTCACACAAATCACAGACCTGTTTAAATAATATTACCTCCAACAGCAAAATGAAGATTAAACAACACAGTAAACTTTCATTTTACACTAGGATGATATATGTGAAATAGTGAGTGTAATGAATGCATGTATTGTACTGTAAGCAATTACTGTACACTATATTTCACACCTATATACCAGTGTACTGTACTATATAATGAGGGTTTTCTGTACAGTTTCATAACACAAAATAGATTTCACACCCAAACTCCCAGTGTAAAATGCGAGTTCCCTGTAATAATAATCTCAGACCTCTCTCAGTATGCTTATAATAGCATGAAAAACCTTACAAGTTAATGAATTGTCAATGAACATTTTTCAATATCAAGTATCACAATGTAATGTAATGAATAATGGTAGTGTACATACAAGTAAAAACTTCATGATACATTACTATGGACACAAAATCATACAAATTATTATTTTACAACCATGAATTGGGTCCCTAAGCAAAACAAGCCATCCATCCATTCATAACAGTCTTTTACAGTCCATGGCAGGACTAGACTTCTCACTAAGGAGGGTGACAGCCATGAAATCCTTCCCCAACGCTGGCTTAGGGCGGAATGGGAAGGGATGTGTAGAGTAGAGGAGTGCTTGTGATATAAAGCTGGAGTACCAATAGAGTGGCAGGTGTGTGTATGCTCCTCCATTAGACTGTTGGCAACTCCAGCCAGACAATACTGTACATGAATGAATTAACAAGAGTCTAGCTGCTATGGGTGCCAACGTTCTCAGTAAACTCGCTCCTGGTAAGAGGAAACATTGTCCTGCTGCCGAGGCTGGATCACAGGTCTGTTGGATGCCCCGGGTCTTCTCGCCGGTGCTAGGTATTCGAACATACTCTGAAAGTTCATAGATTATGGTAAGTCTCATTGATTTTCCCTTCACATTTCATCAAGGTGTATGGATCTTTAAAGTACTGTAATTAATTTTCACTCTATCTATTCCTGACTGCTACCAATTGTTCCATGTCTCTACCACATACTTCAGTGACGACTGATAATATCTATCTATCTATCTATAGCTCTGACGCCTCGTTCCCTCCGGGAACTCCCCCGAAGGGGGTGGCCACGGCAGAAAATAATATAATATAATCATACCATTTCTGAATCACCTTGTGACATTCGTGATTACTGGGATATTGATTAATCCAGCACTTTTTTATGTATTTATGTATCAATCTACTGTCACACTCCCTAACCTCAAGAGGATGATCATGAATGAATCACCTCCAGGACCTTGATCTGCAAATTCTCCTTACTTGCCAGTTAATCAAAACTTCACTATAATACAATCCATTACTGTACCTGAGTATGCTGAGACAACATCTTGGACAGGTCACCAGGCATTGGGTCAGTCCAGAAGAAGTCATGATCCAGGGCAGAGGATGAGTCTGTTCTCTTGCTAGGGTCTAAAGTTAACAATTTGTCTAAGAGATCCAAAGCCTGAAAAAAGTAACATGGTTGAAAGTAAACCTGGTTTGGCCGATGAATTCAATGGTTTAAATAAAGATATTTAACATGGAATATCCAGAGAAAATACAGTATGTTAGTTTAAATCTCACCATTAACATGAAGACCCCATTGCCATTTTCATTTGGGGTGAGGGGCTCTGGAACCTTAAGATACAACAGATAGAAACAAAATAGACATTAAAATGAACCCCACTCATATTCTCTCCCTCTTTCAAATCAGTGAAATTCTCAACTCTCCCAACAAATACTATCTATCTATCTATCTATCTATAGCTCTGACGCCTCGTTCCCTCCGGGAACTCCCCCGAAGGGGGTGGCCACGGCAGAAAAGTCTCCAGTCTTCCCTGTTCAAACACTCCCTCCTTACTTGGTCAAGCCCTCCCCTCCCCAACAAATACAGTATCGGCAGCTATGACAAAAGAGCTTCATTTATCCCTGGTGAAAGGAGTATATCAATGAACTTGCTTTAAAAAGATTACATCACTCCAGTTACTCTAAGTCATTATTGAGCTTTTTACCTACAACATGAAACCATGATAGATATTGATCGATATACTGTATAGTTGAAGAGATGGAAGATGTCAATTCAAGATTGAAAGGGTATCAAAATAGATCAAGTATTGCCAACACCTCTGCTGACAACCCATGCTATGCCTTACCAGACTATCTCTAACGTAGTGCTTAAGCCTCTCACAAACACGCCTCTGCTGACCCTTCACCAGTTCCATCTTGTTGAATAGGTCGTAATTTTCTACTGAAGGCCAAATCTCAGGTGTGATGGAACCACACAGTTTGGTGATGAGAGCTAACTGATGCTGTTCAGTGCTACCCTGCAAGAGGAAAATATATACTACTATAACTCACACATCATATATAAAAATCAATGAGGTAATCACACGATCCTGTGACATAGTCAGAAAATTGGAGGTTAGCAAGTCCTTCAAATATTGTCACGAAATTCCACATATATTGAATGAACTTGTTTCATGGGATAGTCAGGAGGAATCAGAAGCCACCAAGTCTCATACATGATCACAGGGTCCTGAAGAGATTTTTTTGTTGTTGAATTGGAAGGTCTCTTATTTCTTCAAACTATGCCATGAAACAGATCCCCTATTAGCACCACACAGTAGATCTGCTTTCTGGCATAGTTAGTAAGAATCAGCATCCTTACAATTTACCCCTTAAGCTAGAGATGTCATATTCTTACATTATAAAAAAGGTACATCCCTAGTATATAAGAGTGTATAAACAATATGACCCTAGTTAGTAAGTACAGTTTACTCAACTCTTGATTTCGCAGATTAATAGGGGGAAAGATGCGCCTGAGAACCATAAAAGTCCAAAGATTATCAATAAGCTGAGTCTAAATTCAGGCCAGAAACTAGTCTAAGGCCATCAAATGCCCAAGCTTGGCCAAGGCCATACAAAGTCTGAAAAATCTGAAATCCGGGAATTTGAGGTCCGCAAAATCGAGGTTTGAGTGTATTATTGATATACTGAATTCTGTGATGACATCCTTATCATCCTTCCAAGTTTACCTGTAATATAGGAGTTCGGGTCCACATCTCAGCCATTATGCAGCCAGCACCCCACATATCAACAGGAGGACCGTAGTTACGTTCACCAAGCAGCAGTTCAGGCGGTCGGTACCACAGCGTCACCACTCGATTTGTATACCTGCAGAGTAAAAACAGCTAATTATCAGTTATTCTTTGTTGATTTGTATGTACTGTACCCAAATATAAGAAAATGAGCCACTGGGAACTGGGAACATTTTTGTCAGACCCGGATAATTATCACGATCATTAGTTTGACAAATGCAGTGAATGTGCATGCTAAAGTGATTGACATCATCATCAGGGGTAGAAAAGGGAAGCAAAAATACAGAAAGTAAGGACAGAGTACCCAGTGAAATGGGTCACACACAAATCACTCCCCCTTTCAAGCCACAAAAATTCTCAGCTCCCCCCACAAGGTACAGTACTTGCATCCACGACCTAAATCCCTTCACTTAGCCTTGGTGAAAAGAGCCATTCCATTGATTTTCAAGTTAAAACCGGGTTGCCAGCCCTAACATCCACACTATTTTGTGAAACTTTTCCACTCGTGTCTATCATGTACCAATTCTTTTGCATCATTCATATTTATTTCATATTTTTTTACAGTCACTCACCATATGATGACATCTTTTCCTTAGTCTACCCCATCATCATCTCTTCAAAATCACTTTCATATGCCCTTTTCACCACTCTTGTATCATTCATTCTTTCCACATGCTCATACCACCTCATAACACTTTCTTCCACTTACTGATCCAGTGATTTGCTCACACCACACCATTTTCCACTTCTTTCCCATACTTTCTTCTCTTATCCAACATTACTCTAAGGTAATTAAACTTTTCAACAACCTAGAGATTCTCACATCCACTTGCACACTACACACTGATTTACCTTCTCTCTCCACATGCACCTTCAAACAGCGTTGTTTACATATCTCTGCAATACTTGCCACTAATCTTCCTAGCTCTTTTCTAGCCAACAGTACCACATCATCTGCATACATCATGTTTGATAAGGACCCTTTCTCTCCACCCTGTAGAAATTCCCCACCTTGTTCCAATATTTCTGTCTTAATCTCTCTCATCACTCCATCCATGTACACATTAAACAACCAACAGCAATTGATAATCAATCACTTAGTTCTGACAATTATAATAATAATAATATTGTAATAATTTAAAAAATATATATATAATTCTTATGCTCATTTAAATAGCCATAAAAATTATTAGAGACTACAACCATGTGCAATGAGAGAAAACTCACCTATTTGGTCCCCCTCTACTTGTGCTGAAAGCTCGAGCCAGTCCAAAGTCTGCCAGCTTTAATATTCCATTTTTTGTGATTAATACATTTGATGCCTTGAGATCTCGATGCAAGATCTTGTTGGAGTGAATGTAGTACAACCCATTGAGCAACTGCTGCATTACCTGTGGATTTAAGGACGGGAAAAATGACTTCAGATCATCCAAAATATGTTAAGTTCCTTCCCCACAAAGACCCCTTACCCTATAAAAATAAACTGAGCATACCTAATAAAAGGCATAGCTGGGAGATTAGTAGTGATCTTCCCTTAAATAAAAGGCATATTTATCACCACAAGGCTATAGCACCCTTCCCACCTCCTATATTTCCCTCTGAAAATAGTAACATTGTTAACCCCTAAGAACCGCAATTCGTTACGACAGCCTTCACCCCCAACCGCAAATACAACCTGATTTTTTAAAGTTACTCTAAGGTTAGTTTTATTCTTATAGGTTTGTAGAGCTTTATTTTACACACCAGAATATGCAAACAAAAGTCTTCTATCTCCACTAGAGTACAGCAGCACATCAAAGTAGGAAAATAACATGACAGTTACCCCCCCAAATAACATACGAAGGCATACGCATGTGTATAATGCGTAAATGCATGAGTATGTGTACCTCGATGTGTGCTTGCGTGTTTGTGTATGTAAAACGAGTATATAAATGCACTGAAATAGACAGAAAAGGCAACATACAAGTCATTTTTGCATACAACTGTGCATAACTGTGATAAAGCTAACGCATGCATGCACAATGTATGGGAGTGTTTGAAAGTGTGTTATACTAATGTCCAATGGCTATAAGAGCTAGGGGAGGCAGGGAGAGGGAGTGTATGACAGGCCACGAGTGATGGTAGTGGCTACAGATTACACACAGTGGGTGTAAATGTACTTTGGCCACACCCACCTACACCAAAAAGGGGGGGGGGGGGGGAGTCAGCCAATCACGATCAATTACAATAGTCCAAGGCTAGAGCTTCCCTTTGGTACTACTGCTGTGGCTATATGTAGCCCACGCAGTTATTTATGGGCTGTTAAATAAAGGCGTTAATCGGTTTTAAGGCCAAAATTTCTATTGACGCCTTAAGGCGTTGATAGGTCTTTAAGGGTTAATGGAAAGGTACCATTAGTGTATACTTCAGCTTCAACTTGCTAATAGTATAGTAACAAATCTATATATTGTGCATTTCAGTTAACTTGTGTTCACCTAAAGTTTGTTAAGACATCTTCCAACTTAGCATATGGGTATTTTTCCTATAGTGTGTAAGACAAGGACTAGAAGTTAAAAAGTCTCCTTGATGTCCTCATCTGAAAACAGAGTTTGTAACCAATTCACATTAGGAGAGTTTATGTTTATGATTGTATTGTACTTTATGTGGAATACATAACACAACACAGAGCATATATTTTCTTCCCCATCCCTATAATAATCCATCACAGTTTTAGGTTCTGTTAGTGAAAAATATAGAACATCAATTTATAGCTCTCTTACAGTCAAGGGAGAAATATCTCAGTTATCTGGAGGTTCTCAATTCCTCCAAACTTAAACAAGAAACAGACAGTTTTGCAGCAGTCTATGAAAGAATTCAAAAATCTCAAATTTGACATGCCACCTTCTTCAAATTATATAGGCTACTTGCCTTCTTTATTTCTCCTAAATTGAACTTGACGTTGACATTGGACAGCAGGCCGGCCAGATCGTGTTCACAAAATTCAAACACGAGGAAGAATGTTGACAGACTAGACATATGTGGTGTGGCTGTAAAAAAGAAAAGTTTTGGTAATAATCAGGTAGTAACAATACTAATAACAAATTGCATTTGCAACCAGGTAATAACCTTTCTACAATGGCAAAATGGCTGTTACCAAGTAATAATCATGGTTTCATTTACATTTAAAAACTATTATTAGTCTTGTATAATAAACCTGGATTCATATCTGAAGTATTATAAAGTCACTAGAAAACTCCAGCCATCTAAGGGTTATAGATCACCCTAAAAAATATGAAACTAAACCATAGCACTGGTGTGCCAAATAAAAAAAAATCTATGCACAATTTGTTACATAATGATGTCTGCAACACATCATATTTTGTCTAGAATAGTACAGAGTTCATTGTACTGTAGAGTACTGTTATCTCTAGATCTGTTGTGCACTGTTTGCCTTCTTTTCACTAACCATACATAGAAATAGAACATGACAACATCTACCTACCATCACAACCAAGTACTTAATATGCTGTATATGTACTGGTATAAAAATTGTATTGACATTAAGTCACTCCATCATTAATGACTTACTAACTTGGCTCCTCCCAATAGAAACTATCAAGGATATAAAGTACATACAAACCTCTTCATAATCTGTTACTAGTCTAGTTTAGAAATGCAATAACAAATTTATGAAACAGATGCAGTGTTTCAGAACCAGTGTACCTTTGGCTGGTTTCTGGAGACCTGGGGGTGGAGGCCCTGAAAGAAAATGCATTCATCTTCATTATTTACTTCTTAACAGAAGCATAACAGTATAGGTTGCAGAACAGAAAGACTCTGAACATCATGCGAAAATTATCTATTATTATTTTCTATGATAATATAACTAGCATAAGATTTCTTTAAATACCACACAATCTAATCCTTAGTTTTTCTTATCTACCGTACAGTACTAATATGGTAAGTTACATCAAACAATGCTATTAAATGGTTAAAAAACAAACAGCAACGTAAAACATCAATCGAATCCACAACAACTTTTATACAGTACAGTACTTACAAAGTAAACATCAAAATAAGCAGCACTGTATCACATAGCATGGATCCATGATCCCAGTAAAACTTCAATATGGTAGCAGTCATTAAGTCATAATTTTAGACAAATCAAAGAGCCTGAATGCCAAGCATGGATCAAGTTCATCAAACTTCTTCCAACCCGACAGTTACAGGATTAATATCCATTGACATAAACTAGTGTCAAATACAGCCCCATACAAGGTTCAACTACAGTACTACAAAAAACAGGCCCAGGTCCAGTTTGCCAGTGGTATGGCTTTTATGAAAGATAAGTTATTCTGCTGAATGTCAAATATAAAGGGATATAATGCTAACAATGAACAGGAGGAAGTAGTATGGTAACTTGCCATTCACCGACATCTTATCCCCTTCATGAAAAAATAGGAAAGTACTGTATAAAAAAAGACTTCGGTATCGATTTTCTTATGCAGTAAAATATTAGTCATTGGATACCAGTTAACTTGGGTTTATCATAGCCTTGTTAGCACAGTACCTATTCCAAAAATATGCCATCACAGTGAAGATACTATCGTGCACAATAGTCCAGTTGATTCCACTTTATTTCTCTTTCCACGACCTTGAAAATCAGTCATACAAATTCAGAGAAACTGGCACTAATGACTTTATCTCTATGAAGTCATAAATGACTGCTGCTTTAACTAAGACTGATTATCAAGGGCCAGACAAAGACAGATATAAAAGAAGTACCTGAACTTTCCTACATGATAATTCCTTTGCCAGATGGGAACTTAAAGGGACCCATACACCTTCAGTGGCACTGACCAAACACACTGCACAATACAGTTAATGTGTGTGTAAGGGTTTGTGGCCTGTACAGTTCCACAAACTGCACTGGACAAGCCAGTTTTCTCAATACCACTGAGCATGTATGGGGGCCTTAACAGTGTTTTATTGTCACTAAATATACAAAAAAATATGACTATCAATAATTTCTAAGAGTACCGTACTAACCTTTTGTGCGAGCTATTTCAAGTAGGTTGACTACATTTTCATGTCTAAGCAGCTTCAGGATTCTTATTTCTCTGAGAGCAGTGATTGGAAACTGTAAGGGAAACAAAAGCATCAATAAAGTTTGCACAAGTTCCATAATTACCTTATTTGATATGCAGTCATATTTTAACATATTAGCCAATACTATAGCCTGTATTCAAAACTACAATACAGAAAAATTGCATTGAAGATTTTTATTATCTTTAAAAGAGATTCTTTTTTATCTAATTCATGGAGCTGTAAGCTGATTGCTTCAAAACTGTGCCATGAAACATGATCAGCTAGTTTCAAGCATTCTGTTTTAGCATAATTAGGAGGAACAAATACTCTCTAATTTACATTACAATCCTCTCCCCCTTACAACATGGGTACATAGTCAATAGTAATACTGTATATTATACAGTACACAATAACTTACCCCTTCCTTTTCATTTTCCATGAGAATCTTCTTGAGTGCCACAACTTTTCCTGTTCGTCTGTCTCTGGCCTTGAACACCTCACTGAAAAACAAACATCAGTTTTAAAAATATATAATATACATTACAGAAATATTCAGTACAGACTGTGTTATACCATACCAAAGATGCGATACCATAAAGTAAAATAGTATTGTGTTTATCAACTGTGAATACCATCAGAGCTTATTACTACTTGATACACTCTTTGAGGGCACTACTATGGGAAAGCCTGGTTTCAGGCCATGACCTTCCTCAGGGGCTCGGGGCTGCTCAGCCAGACAGCTCAAGGAACTTCAACAACAACTATAATACTTGATACTGCATTGTATCAAGGAAAATGAATTATGGGTCTAACAAAATGAACACAACAAAAAGAAAAAGACAACATTGGCCCATCATCAACTCAGCCTCAAGACAGCAAGTCATATTTACTGTATGCACAACTAAGCAATGGCTTAAAGCTGTTCAATAATATATCATTAAAAATATAATGAAACAGGCAATATCTTGTAGTAAATATATTAACCTATATATTTTTCTAGTGTATAACATACTTTCTCAGTTTTGAACGATTTTGACATTCATTCCACTCAAATATACATAATTTTGGAGATATTGTACAGTATTCCCTACTCACCTATCGAACAATCTTGGACAAGAGCTTTGGGAATCGGGGGATTTGGGAGAGGGAAAATACATATTTGGATGTAATCATGCATTATAGAAAAGCAATGAACTTTAATTAGGAAACGAATAGTAAAGGATGATATATTAGGCCCAGGTAGATTGCCCAGGTCCTGATATGGTTAGTTGAGGTCAGGTCTGGTCTGGCTAACTCTAGAATATTAAAGTACCAAATCTTATTCAGTAAGTAAAAAGACGTTTATTTAGATTTCACATATTTGACGCCCAAGAAAAGTTTTGGCAAAACATGACTCATGCTTCCCAATTTTCAACATTCATGACTTGTTATCAGTACAAAATCACAACCAAATACACTAAATCTATGTGTTTTCCCACCATCAAAAACCCCAATTTCCAATGCTCTCCCCCAAGATTGTTTGATAGGTGGATAGGGAATATCTTCAAAAATCACATAAAACACAGTATATATAACATGCTAGAAAAACATTGATTACCGGTACCTTAGATAGCAAAGATTTATGATACTGAATTTGTCAACACAAAGAAAGGTGTATATAGCCAATTTGTAATGGATGCATTTTGTTCCTAATATTAAAACGCATCATAAAAGGTATAATGATGCCAAAATGACTGTCTATATAACATTTAACTTGTTATATATAACAACTTGTAAACATTTACCTTCTATTCTAACATGTGTAATTTATAACATGAGAAGTGTATCTGTCATCTCTGCATTCAAATTGTGTTACAACATCACTATAGCTCATACATACGCAGGTGGAAATGAAGCGAACTTATGCTGCCGACTGTATATACATGGGAAGGTCCAATGTTTACCTACAGCCTTAGTAAAACTTAATAAAACCAAATATTCACCAAATTTACGCTCTAACCCCCGCCTCACATTTAGGCTATAAATTATATAATTACCACAATGACTAACAAAGACGAGAAAAACGAATAAAAAATGAAAATACTATGCATTTAAAAAAAAAGTTAAATACACAACGCTCAAAAGCAAAACCACAACAACCAACAAAGGCAAGAACAAAAAACTAAAATAGAATAAATAAATAAAACAATAAATAAGCTACGTTACCGTGACGTTACATACATAGACGTGAAATTAATACACTGTGGGCCGTATGCAAGAACATCCGTGGTGTGGTACCGGTACGATGACTCCATAGACACACAACAGAGCCATCGTATACACCATGGACCATGTTCTTGCATACGATGGCTACAACGTATACATATTCACACCATACCTATACGAAGACTCAATATACACACTACGGAGCCATCGTATCGTTACCACGCCATCGTATGCACCACGGACTCTATATTCTTGCATACGAAAGCCAGAACAACTAATACACACATACTTACAATACACCATACACACCATACCTACATCACCACACCTATAAGATGACTCAATATACACACTACAGAGCCATCGTATACACCACGGACCCTATATTCTTGCATACGAAGGCCAAAACAACAAATACACACATACATACAATACACCATACACACCATACCTACACCTTCCATTACCACCACACCTATTTATTTATCTCACCCAAAGGTTCCTTGTCCAATCTTAGCCAGTCTCTCATATTTAATAACATCGTCACAGAAGGGAAATTCAAGATCGTCGTGGTAGGCTGCCTTGTTGGTGCTCATGCTCTCTCAATGTTGCCAGATCTCAATGGTCACCAAAATGCACCCCTTTATTACTTCAACAACTTATTTTCTTCTTATTTTAGCTCAGTTATTTATTATTTCCCTGTTTTACTTTTGCGTATATATACATTGATGGTCTTTTTTTTTGTCTGTTTTACTCTTGAATGGTCTTTATATAATTTTTGTGTGTGTGTGTGGATTATTTTAATTAATATTTCCTAAAACAGCAGAGAAATTACCTTGCATTTGGTAACACTGTTTCCTCTAGTCTGGTGGTTGCAAACAGCTGAGTTGCAACTTGTTCCAATCCTATATATTATTTCACTAATTTTGTATTTTTACTCTATATTATGTCCTAAAATACATGTAATAATGTATGATTTTTTAAATTTTAGTTTGTAAGTCAACGTGCATCCGTGGTTTTGTGGTGATTTATAGAATATGGTGCATATATTAAGCTAAAGTCAAAGTCAGAATCGTTCAAGTGAATAAAAATGAACATCTGAAAGCGCAATAATGTTAATGTACCTATGGCGCAATCCCTATTCGCTAAAAATGGGGATGACGTGTTTTATATTTGTCGTAGAGTTGGGTAATACCATTTTCTAGGCTGAGGAATAAACTATTGAGGTCTTCTTAATTTTAACGTAAAACTAAAGATTACAGTTCCGTATATAAAAGAATAAGCAAGTCCCATTCTCACTCAGGCATATAATCCCCATTTTAGACTCGTTATATTCCACTATGGAGAGTACCAGCGAGAAAAATATTTATTCTGACTTACAAATAATTTACTAGTGTGTATAAAATGTGTGTAGGGAAGGAGAGAAACTGCATCATCCAATTATTAATATTATACAAACTGCCTTCCGTTCCGTAGCCTTGCAAGACGGAGAGAGTCAAAGCGACCTTCTGAATTCATTCTTTCATTATTATCTCTCATTTCTCATCCTCCATTCCCCATTTTTCGATCTACAACTCCGTATCTCTCCTTTTTATTGTCAGACTGTGCTTGGAAATGTAATCCCCTTAAGTTACCAGCATATAGTGAAAGGGTGAAAGCATACAATGGTTATCTGGGGCGCGGAAGTGTATTATGACGTCATCTGCCAGCTGAACAAGATGATAAAAATAAACAAATATACTATATATATATATATATATATATATATATATATATATATATATATATATATATATATATATATATATATATATATATATATATATATATATAATAAACCCATGAAATGAACGGGATTTGATTTGATGTAAAAATGATAGGAGCCTATAATTATATCCAAGGCCTGGAAGACCCTGTAGGATGAGACAGTAGGTGATAGTAGAGTGGAGCAGCAAACACCAAGGAAGTAGAAGGAAAGGAGGGACAACAAACACGAAGGAAGTAGAAGGAAAGGAGGGACAACAAACACGAAGGAAGTAGAAGGAAAGGAGGGACAACAAACACGAAGGAAATAGAAGGAAAGGTGGAACAACAAACACGAAGGAAATAGAAGGAAAGATGGGACAACAAACACGAAGGAAATAAAAGGAAAGGTGGAATAACAGCTATAAAAGAAATAGGGAGGAAGTGACAGTTGAAGAGAAATAAGGAATTTGATTTGAGGATGAAAGAACACGTTTCTTAAGTACAATAAATATATTTGGACTCACTCTTATAATGTAAAACAACGTAGAACAACAACAACAACAACAAGAGAAAAGTCAGTGTGAACAAATTCCAGAGAATTCCTTCGATCACTGACATATGATTTTTAATATATACCCATTAGGTCAGTGGTGGTCTTAATTAGGTTCTGTTCACACGATGCGTTTTTGTACGTGCGTTTCCGAACTTCCGAAGTCAATGTCAGTTTATGGAGTTGTTCACACGTAAACGAGGCCATTCCCAAAACTAATAATAAAAGTTAAGCAAGTATCACACGGGTGTATTTTCCTCCGTCCTTTGGCCAATCTAATAAGGCTTCCCACGTCCTCCAACCCATTTTATGAGGTGTAGACGACAACGAAGAATCTTAGCGAGGCCAATTTAGCTCTAGATCGGAGGTTGGATAACTGATAGAGTCTAACAGGTAGTGTATCGAAAGTTTTGGAGGCAACTGTACATTGGAGTGCCTTGATTCCTTCAAAGTATGCTAGGGAACAGGACCACTTAGGGGCAAAGATAATGGTGTTCTGTTGCTTGGAATAGTTTGGAGGATTCATGCAGTTGCTCCAGAATTAACGTTAGATGAGAGATGCATTAAAAATTTCATAATACATGTAAAGTTGTAATGAATATGAGCTATTATAATAAGTACTATTAACCTAGTAATTTGGTTACAGAGTATACATAGAAAATAATGACAATACTACACACCTTGGGAATTTACTCAAGATTTGGGTTATTTTGGAAGACATTGCGGAAACTTTGCTGAAATAATACCTGACTCCGTGGAAATTTTTGTTTGCGTCTGCGTGGTGGTATGTGTGCATGTGTGTGCGTGGTGGTGGTGTGTGTGTACAGTCGGCAGCAAAAGTCCTGTCGCCTCATGTGCTTGCTTCACCGAGGCACGCGATGTTCATGGACTCGAGATTATTAATTAAGTGTAGAAAACGTACGTATTTCTCTCCGAGTTCATGAACACTGATGACATGTCTCGGTGAAGCAGGTAATAATTAAGGCGACACGACTTCTGCCGCCGACTGTACATGGGAGTGCTTGGTGGTGTGGGGTGTGTGTACGTGGGTGGTGTGCTTGTACTGTACGTGGGTGTGTGTGGATGGGTGTACTAGTTATTTCTTGATAAAAAAAATATATGATAATTATATATATGAGATCTGTTGGAGTTTGTTTCAGGAATTTTGTAAACTTATAAAATTTCTGGTAAAGTATAATATTATGGGCTACTAAACTAACTAAACTAGAGTAAAGCCGGACATACACACACACACACACAGGCCGATGTTCTAAAAGGGTTCACCGGACGAGGCACACACACACACACACGTCATTTGAGAAGTCATGAATTAAGGTGTTTGAGAGGTCATGAAAGGTCTTTGCCATATATCGTTCATTTATTAATATGTCATTCATTCACTGTGTTCAGGGATATATTCCAAATTTGTAACAAGATTTTGTCAACTAAATTAGTCATGATATACCGTCACTGACAACTTGAGGTGTGGCCTGACCTGAACGTCCCCCCCCCCCCTACACACACACACACACACACACATGCAGGCCTCGATGGACGAATATTCAAGCGCTGACTGAATTTTCTGGAGCCCTTCCGACACTCTAGCCTGATGAAAAACATTGTCATACACACAGCGGCCGCGCCTCAAGCCCCGCCCAGGCCAGGCCAGGCCAGGCAATGCCGGCATTGGGCCAGGTCGGGTGTGTGTGTGTGTGTGTGTATGGCGGGACTGCTACACCGGCTTTAATAACCAACTGCTGAGAAATTAAGGTTAAAGTATTACAGTATCAGGCAAATTAACCTCCAATATTCGTTTTTACACAGACAAATATTAAGTGTTCCTGTCTTAAAATAAATATAAACTTAAAATATATACACATTTCACAAATTGTCAGGAAACATCATTATAGGAAATCTGCCTGACCGGTTCTAAGGAAATGCAGGGACAAGTATAGGGTAAAAACCCCAAGGAAACTTATGGAAACGTGAGAACCGGACCATCCTGAGAGTGCCAGGAACAGCTAGCAGAGTTCGGGTGTATTTCCCTCCGTCCTGTGGCTAATCTAAGGCTTCCTAGGTCGTCTAACCCCCCATTTTAAAAGGTGTAAAGAACAACAAGGGATCGAAACCAAGGCAAAATTAACTTAGCTCTATATCGAAGGACGAGAAACGTAGGAAATAAGTGTAACAAAATAATTCCTCTTTCTCAGCCCGTCCCACCAGCAAGCAGTATATACCAACCCAACCACACCACCCCCACAGGCACCCACCACCCACCCAGGCCGGCGAGGCGAAGCTGGAGTAGTCCGTTGTCGTAGTAGTAGTAGTCACCTAGTCGATTGGTTCAGTGGCAGTCCTCACCTCCTCACAGTCCTCAGCCACCAGCCACCACGGAGGGAGGCACAGCTATAGTGGCTTCGTCGTCGTCGTTGTCTTTGCTGTCGTTTTTTCCACTGTAGTAGGAGGAGTATAAGGACGATATTAATTCTATTCTCTCTGATTTTTCATGTTAATTGGTGGTGTTTACGATAGAGAGGTGTTGACAGATTGCTTGCCTGCTTGATTCCTTCCTTCCTTGCTTGCTTGCTGGTACGATACGGTATATTGTATTTATTTATATGTACCATAGAGGGTGAAGTCCAGCAGGTATTAATTAAGTCTCCAGTCCATTTGTTCAGTCTCCAGTCCATTCGTTGAGTCTCCAGTCCATTCGTTCAGTCTCCAGTCCATTCTTCAACCGTCCCATACTAAAGGTAAGGCAATTATTATTTTCACTGTTACCAAAACGAAAATATCTATAGT
>JAWZYT010005209.1:87500-92500 GCA_034508575.1 Petrolisthes manimaculis
GTTTGTTTCCTTTCTCTTCTTTCCTGATTGCTATCCCTCCTTTCCATCTTTTCTTTCGTACTTGCTGTCCTGCCTTTCCTTTCTCTTCTTCCGTGCTTGCTGTTTTTCCTTTCCTTCCTTTTCATTCGTGTGTGCTGACCCTCCTCTCTATCTCCTTCTTTTTACTCATTCTACAGCACTGTCAGATGTCCCTCCTTTCATTTTGTTTACCTTCGTTCTTGCTGACCCTCCTCTCTTGTCTCTTTCTCTCTTGTGGTATATAATTATAAGCTTTTTCTTGCCTAGTTGCCTTCTATTTTATCTTTATTTTTCATTCATGCATTCACCTGTAAAATTAGAAATGTAAAATGAATAAAAGTGGTCCAAAATCAATATGGATGTTCTGTTTTGCATAATATATACCTCCCCATTCCTGTGTTCACCTCCCCTTTCTCAAACCGTACCCTACCCTATCCTCACTTCTCTTCCTCTCGTCTCCTACCCTATCCTCACTTTTCATCTCTCTAGTCCCCTGTCCCTCCTTTCTTTCCCTTTCCATTGTGTTGCTCGCTGTCCCTCTCTCCATCCACCCCTGTCCCTCCTTTCTTTCCATCGTGTTGCTCGCTGTCCCTCTCTCCATCCACCCCTGTCCCTCCTTTCTTTCCATCGTGTTGCTTGCTATCCCTCTCTCCATCCACCCATGTCACTCCTTTCTTCCCCTTTCTATTGTGTTGCTTGCTGTCCCTCTGTTCATCCATCCCTGTCTCTCCTTTCATTCATTTTCCATTGTATTACTTGCTGTCCCTCCCTCTACACACCCCTGTCTCTAGCTCCTTTCTTTCTCTATTCCTCCACTCATCCCTGTCTCTCCTTTCTTTCCCTTTCCATTTTATTGCTTGCTGTCCCTCCACTCACCCCTGTCCCTCCTTTCTTTCCCTTTCCATCGTGTTTGCTTGCTATTCCTTCCACCCACTCACTCCTCCTACTTCCTCCTTACGTGTGTTGAATTCAAGGTCCTTCTAAGCCGGCACAGTGTTCATTCTTTCCACTTAACATATTTCACAGCACCATGAACGATACTGTGTGTGTAGTTAAGTCACGCAACCCAATCTAACCCCAGTGATATATCGTCGAAATTCCTTTAAAGGGGAGATTCTTTTGTTGGCGAATTGGAAGACCTCTGCTTACTCCAAAACCCTACCAGAATATAGACGCCCTCAATGGTACTGATAGGGGGATCTGTTTCGTGGCAAAGTTTGGAGGAATCACAGACCTTCAAATTCACCAACTATATAAATAACCTTCCCTTAATTAAGAGGGTGTGGGAGTAGGGGACAGGCAGGCTTGGGGGGGTTTGAGGGGTGCAGGAATAGGGGTACAGGCTTGGGGGAGGGTAGAAAGCCTGTCCCCTATTCCCACACTCCCCTAACCCCCTCCCCACAAGTCTGTCTCCCTACTCCCTCACCCCACAAAAAAAACCCAAGCCTGTCCCCCTACTCCCGCACCCTTTAAGTATTATTGAATGCATGTTTTGCTTCCCGGTATGTCCAGTTGTCAGCACTTATAACAGGTACAGTTGGCCACAGGAATTTTTACACAGGTTACGTGGAAAGAGAAGGTCATTATTCTAGAACTACTGCAAGAAAAGGTTTACCAAATGACTCGGTAACTGCATAACACCAAACCTAATTATAATATTGCGTTGAAGTTACATAGAATTACATTTACTATATGTTGTAAGCCCTTGACAACAACAAGAGTGTAACTGCATAACACTAAACCTAATTATAATATTGCATTGCAGTTACATAGGATTACATTTTCTACATGTGGTAAGCCTTCGAAAATAATTGACTCTGTAACTTCATAACACCAAACCTAATAATAACGTTACATTGCAGTTACATACAGTAGTCTTTCATTTTCTATAACATGTTGTGTGTAAGAATTCTCGTGGCTAATTGTACAGTCCGGGTTGTAAGTTCTCATTTCCTGTACTGGATACGAGTGCTGGCAACTGTACAATATATTCCAGTGGTGTTTATAAAGATTATGAACATATTTTTTAGATACTGTTAGAAAATATTTATCTTGTGGGACGGAAGGAGGAAAGGAGGGAGAGGGAAAATGAAGGAAAGATTGAAATGAAGGAAGGAAGGAAGGAAGAGGAGGGGTAGAAGGCAGGAAAAAATGGAAGGAAAGATGAAGTAAAGGAAGAGGGAAGGAATGAAGGAATAAATGAAGGAAGGAGAAAACGAATGAATGAAGGCATGAAGGAAGGGTGTAGTCGGTGTGGGGGGGGAGGAGGGTGTGGGGGGGGGAGGAGGGGGAACTTTACATGACTGGCAGGCAATCCATAGTTGAACGGGAGATGAAGACAAACTTATTCTCTCTCTCTCTCTCTCTCTCTCTCTCTCTCTTCCTCTCTCTCTCTCTCTCTCTCTCATTTTTGTTCTTCAGTCTTCACAAACAAATCCTACTCTCTCTTTCTCTCTCTCTTAATCACTCTCTCTCTCTCTCTCATTTTTTATTCGTCAGTCCTCTCACACAAATCCTTCTCCTTACCCCTCTCCCTCCCCCCCTATTTCTCTCTCTCTCTCTCTCTCTCTCTCTCTCTCTCTCTCTCCTTCTCTCTCTCTCCTCTCTCTCTCCTCTTCTCTCTCTCTCTCTCTCCTCTCCTCTCTCTCTCTCTCTCTCTCCACTTCACAAGAATAACCCTCTATCTTCTCCCAATACACGTCAATATCAATCCATTCCAAGATATAATGTCCTGACTATATATACACGTCACAGATCTATACACGAAAACTTTACACCACCAATACAAAAAATAAAAAAATATTAATAATAATAATATACACAGAAAAATATATGCATAACTTTTTTATACAAGCCAAAAAATATATATACACAAAAATCTATGCACACATTTATTGCAGCAAATAATAATAATAATAATAATAATAATATACAGGCAAAATTATATCCACAAATCTATACCAGCTAAAAAAAAAAATAATAGTACACAAAAATTTATGCACAACTTTTTTATACAGCCAAAAAAATAGATAATAAAGACAAAATTATATATGCACAAATCTATGCCAGCAAAAATAAATAATAATTAATAATAATACATTGATTATAAAAAATAAAATAAAAATAATGCACAACATTTTTTATACCCAGTCAAAAATAATAATATATATACACAGACAAAAACAAACAAAATAATATAGTGTATGGTGAGTTGCTAACCTAAAGCCTATACGTATAATATTGTGTTGTATTTAAAACTAAGCCTAACTATTTATATCTCCACGTTTTTATTAGTTAATTTTAAATCGTTATCTTCTATATTGTCCAATTTTTCTGACAAGTGTAACTGAGGTAAATTCACTATTACACATAATTCTATATTACACATAAGGAGAACTAAAACAACAATAATAATAATAATAAAAATAATAATAATAATAATAATAATAATAATAATAATAATAATAATAATAATAATAATAATAATAATAATAATAATAATAATAATAATAATAATAATAATAATAATAATAATAATAATAATAATAAACATATTGTATAACATATTATATGAGTTATCCATATGTGTATTTGTAACTTATGTCCATTTTTAATTATATGCATGTATTTATACTGTATACATATGCAACACCATCATACATTACTGTGGGTATTTATTGTTATTATATTTATTATTATTGTTATTATTATTATTATTATTATTATTATAGTGTTGTAACGAGGCCGTGGAATGGAAAGGATGTGAACATTAATTACTTTTATAGGCAACAACTAACCTAACCTAACTACCTGTCTACCTACCTACCTACTTATTTACTAACCAGCCTGCCTACCTACCTACCTACTTACTTACTAACCAGCCTGCCAATCAACTTACTTACTTACGAATGAGACCTTTTAGTTTTATAGTTATGATGTGTTGGTTGGTATTATGCATCACGTAAATCACAGACATATAAGAGATAGAATTAATGAATGCACGTCTCTCTCTCTCTCTCTCTCTCTCTCTCTCTCTCTCTCTCTCTCTCTCTCTCTCTCAGCACCTTACTTTACTCTCTCCCCCCCTCTCTCACTCACTCACTCCCTCCATCCCTCCCCTTTTCCTACCCACCTATATCTACCTCCTTCCCTCCCTCCCTTCCCTTTTCCCTCCCATCCTCTCTTCCTTCCTTTACAATCGATGCAGCAGCAGCAGCAGTGTTGGTGTAATGCATCACCACATAAACCACAACCATATATTTTTATTATAAGAGGTACAGAAAGCTACAACATCAATACTAATGCTGATTTAATGTTGGACTTTAAGGGTGGGAATGGGACCTTGACTGGGTGAGATTGGGTGCTTGGATGGTGAGGGGTGGGTGGGGGAAGAAGGGGTGAGGGGGGTTGAGGGGGGGAAGAAGGGGTGAAGGGGGTGGTTGTGGGGTTGACTGGGTGTGATTGGGTGCTTGGATGGTGAGGGGAGGGGGTTGGAAGAGAGGGTTAAGAGGGGGGTTGGGGGGTTGGGAATTGACTGGTCTCTTCTCTCATTCCTTCCCTCTCTCTTTCATCATTCCCTTCCTTCCTTTCATACTCCCTCATTCCCTTCCTTCCTCCCTCCCTCATTCCCTCTTTCATTCCCTTCCTCCCTTCCTCCCTCATTCCCTTCCTTCCTCCCTCCCTCATTCCCTCTCTCATTCCCTTCCTTCCTCCCTCCCTCCCTCATTCCCTTCCATTCTCTCTTCCTCTCTCATTTTCTTCATTCCTTCCTTCCTTCCTCCCTCATTCCCTCCCTGCCTCCTTCCTTCATTCGCTTCCTTTCTCCCTTCCTCTCTCATTCTCTTCCTTCCTTCCTTCTTTCCTTCCTTCCTTCACAGTCGATAATAGTCCCGAAGCTTCCTTTGGCTCAGTCCTCGTCTTATACTCCACACACACACACACACACACACACACACACACACACACACACCGAGGCCTCAACA
>JAWZYT010005209.1:97500-100000 GCA_034508575.1 Petrolisthes manimaculis
ATACCATCCTCTCTCTCCCTCACACACACACACACACATATATACATATATACATACACAAACATTATCACACACCAACCTCTCTCTCCTTCACACACACACACACACACACACATACAAAAGCTCTCTCATTTATCTATTTGGTGGCACTCATTCTCTTACACACACACACACTCACACACACAAGCACTCTCTCTCTCTCCCTCTCTCTCTCTCTCTCTCTCTCTCTCTCTCTCTCTCTCTCTCTCTCTCTCTCTCATCTTATTAAGGGTCATTCTCATTCACAGCCACATTCACTCTCACTCTCTCTCTCTCTCTCTCTTTCTCTCTCTCTCTCTCTCTCTCTCTCATTATCCCACCCTCTCACTCTCATCCATTAAACCTCGTAATTATTATAATGCTCTACTAACTAACTAACTAACTAACTAACTAACTAACTAACTAACTAACTAACTAACTTACAAACTAACTAACTAATTCCTCCAAACTATTCCAAACAACTGAACTTCATTAATTTTGTTCATCTGGTCCTGTTTCTTGGCATACTTTGGAGGAATAGGAGTTCTCTAACATACACCATTAAATTCTTGACTATTCGGCTTCAATCTTTTTTATTTTTTTTAATCTTTGTAAATTATAATAAAGCTGCATAGAAATTACTTCAATAATTCGAATTCTGATAACTTAGAATACGTCTGCAATCGACTTCAAATATCGGAATTCTTGTAACGTAAGCAAAATTAAAATTAATAATAATAATAATAATAATAATAATAATAATAATAAGATAATGCTGATTACTTAAATATTTACAAATCTAATTTTTGAACGTATAAGACTATAAGTGGACTAAGGTATATTTTTGTATACAAATCAAATCAAATATATAATTATTATTGTATATACTATATACTGTATATATGTATGAATACTGTAGTATGTACAGTACGTTACAAAGTATAAAAACTGTATGTACTGTATATATGTATGCATATATGAGTATGTATGTCTATGCATGTGTGTATTTATAAGTGAGTATATATGTGTCTATGTATAAATGTGTATGCATGTATATATGTATGAGTATGTATATATGTATGTATGTATATGTGTATGTATGTATATATGTATGGGAGAGAGTGTATGAGTCATGAGATATAGGGGACCACACCCAGACAGTCAGCCAGTCAGACACCCAGACAGTCAGACACACAGACAGCCAGTCAGCCAGTCAGACACACACACAGACAGTCAGTAGGGGAGGGTCTCATCCCCTTGAATACTGCGGCTATGTAAGGATGGTCTGGAAAGTATATGTCTCTCTCTCTCTCTCTCTCTCTCTCTCTCTCTCTCTCTCTCTCTCTCTCTCTCTCTCTCTCTCTCTCTCTCTGGAACACACACACACACTCAGTCTCTCTCTCTCTCTGGAACACACACACAGTCACTCTCCCTCACTTCCTCGCCACACACACACACACACACACACACACACACACACACACACACACACAGTCACTCTCCCTCACTTCCTCGCCACACACACACACACACACACACAGCCACACACACACACATACACACAGTCACTCTCCCTCACTTCCTCGCCCCCCCCCCCCCCACACACACATACTAATCTAACACTGCACCACATACCACCTCATTAGAGTAAGAATGTGTTTAGCATACTTCCCTGTACTTGACATACCTGTAACATCCCTAGTACTGGTCCCCTGGTAACCCTTGGGGGAAAAAGGTTGGAGAGGGAGGCAGGGAGGGGGACGTGTAGTGTGGGGGGAAGAGGAGTGGTGGGGGTGTGAGTGGGAGTGGAGGGAGGGGTTGGGGAGGATGTGAGGGGGAGTGGAGGGTGAGGGTGTGGTGAGGGGCAGGGACTCGTGTGTGTGTGTGTGTGTGTGTGTGTGTGTGTGATGAAGGTGTGGTGAGGGGAAGGGGAATGAGAGTGTGAAGGAAAGGAAGGAATGAGTAAAATAAGTGTCGAGGATATACATAAAGTGAATGATGATAATGATGAGAACGTGAGAGAAAGGAAAAGAAGCAATGAATAAAAATGTCGAGGATATAAATAAAGTGAGAGGAAGGAAAGAATGAGTGGGTATGGCAAGAATAATATAGAATGAGTGCAGTGTATGGGATATAATATTATGAGAAGTATAGAAATGTGGTAATGGAGTAATAAAGTGGTATACTCGAATATTATAAGGGAAGGGAAGGGAAGGGAAGGGAAGGGAAGGGAGTTGTATGTAATGAGGGTGTGAGGGGAAGGAAGAATGGCAGGCAGGTAGGTAGGTAGGTAGGTAGGTAAGTAGGTAGGCAGGCAGGTAGGTAGGTAGGTAGGTAGGTAGGTAGGTAGGTAAGTAGGTAGGTAAGTAAGGGAGTGTATAATTGAGGAGTGAGAGGGTATAGGTTGTTAGTTAGTTGTAATAGTAATAGTAAATGAGGGAGTGGAGTGGTAGAATATAATGTACAGTATGTGGAATAATGG
>JAWZYT010005209.1:105000-121512 GCA_034508575.1 Petrolisthes manimaculis
AGGGAGGGAGGGAGGGTAAAAGGAAAGTTACATAATGCTTTTAAAGAGAGATGGAAGGACTGGGGTGGGGGAGGGAGGGGGGTGTGGTTGGTGGGGGAGGGAGGGGGTTTAATAGTAGGAGGAAGAGGGGGGGAAGGAGGGGGGGAAAATAGAGTTATGGAGGAAAAGGGGGTTGAGAGAAAGAGAAGGAGGAGGAGGAGGAGGAAAAGAAGGAAGAGAAGAGGACAGGGGAAGAAGGTAGAAGGAGGAGGAGGGAAAGAAGGAAGGAGGAGGAGAAGGAAAAGAAGGAAGGAAGACAAGAAGGAAAAGAAGAGAAGGGAGAAAAAAGGAGGAGGAGGAAGGAGAAGGAAAGAAAATGAGAAAGGGAAAAAGAATGAAGAAAAATGAGGAGTGAGGGACTTGATAAAAGGTGGAGGAGGGAAACGGGAAGGAAAGAAGAGAAGGAAATATGAGACTGAGAAAGAGAGAAAGGAGGAGGAGGAGGAGGAGGAGGAGGAGGAGGAGGAGGAGGAGGAGGAGGAGGAGGAAAAAAAGAGAGAGAGAGGGGAAGAGAGAAATGAGAAATAAAATAGAAGGAAGGAAAGGAAAAGGGAAATAAAGAGAAGGAGTAAGGAAAGAATGATAATAAAGAGAAGGAGAAAGAAAAGAATGATAATAAAGAGAAGGAGAAAGGAAAGAATGATAATAAAGAGAAGGAGAAAGGAAATAGAAGGAAGAAAGAAGGACATAATACAATATAGGAGGTGAAAGAGGAGGGGAAACGAGGACGAAAAAGAAAAATAGGAAGAATGAAATGAGGGAAACAGAAGGAAGGAAGGGAAAGAAGGATGAAAAAGAATATAAAAGTAAAGGATGAGACAGAAGGAGTAGGAGTAGGAATAAGAGATTAAACAGAAGGAGTAGGAGTAGGAATAAGAGATTAAACAGAAGGAGTAGGAGTATTAGTGAAGGACTAGACAGGAGTAGGAGTAGGAGGAGTAAACAGTAGGAGGAGTAGGAGTAGGAGGAGTAAAGAACTAGACAGGAGTAGGAGTAGGAGGAATAGGAGTAAGAGTAGGAGTAAGGGACTAAATAGGACGAGTAGGAGTAAAGGAGTAGGAGTAGGAGTAGTAGGAGTAAAGGGATAGGAGTAGGAGTAAGGAACTAAATAGGACGAGTAGGAAGAGTAGGAGTAGTAGGAGTAAAGAACTAGACAGGAGTAGGAGTAGTAGGAGTAAAGGAGTAAATAGGACGAATAGGAAGAGTAGGAGTAGGAGGAGTAAAGAAATAGACAGGAGTAGGAGTAGTAGGAGTAAAGGAGTAAATAGGAGGAGTAGGAGTAAAGGAGTAGGAGTGCCAGTCAGCCAGCCAGCCAGGCCAGCTATTGATCCTTCAGACACAGGAGACGACGCCAGACACACACACACACACACACACACACACACCATCCTTATACTTACATCCTTATACTAGACACCCTTATCCTTACATTCTTATACTGGACATCCTTATACTTACATCCTTATACTCGCAGGACCTTATACTGACATTTTTATACTAGACATTCTTATATTTACATCCTTATACTCGTAGGATCTTATACTAGACATCCTTATACTCGTAGGATCTTATACTAGACATTCTTATACTCGCAGGACCTTATACAGATCTCCTTATACTAGATATCCTTATCCTTATACTCGTAGGACCTCATACTGACATCCTTATACGCCAGTCACCTTCTCTCACACTATCCTCATCCTTACATCCTTTTACTGACATCCATATATTCGTAGGATTAGATAATCTAGGATGTGTATTGATTAGTGTACTGAGGATAAAAGAATACAGGCTGTGCTATTATTATTATTATTATTATTATTATTATTATTAGACTAATACTATTACCACCACCACTACCACTACCACTACCACCTCTCCTACTCCTACTACTACTATTGCAACTACCACTACATCCATTATTATTATTATTATTATTATTATTACTCCCACCATTATTATTATCATTATTATTATTTCCAGATAGCTAATCTTCCTCCTATTATTATTATTATTATTAATATTATTATTATCACTACTCCTCCTACTACCCCAACCACCACTACTTCCATTATTATTATTATTTGCAGATAGCTAACCTTCCTCCTATTATTATTATTATTATTATTATTATTTACAGATGGCTAACCGTCCGAGAACAGCATCTACGAGGAATGAGGAGGACATGATGGCCACGGCCAGACGTAAGATTTCCCAGACCAAAGACCCCGTTGAAAAGCTGAGGCTACTGTGTCTGAGTAGAGGTGCTGCTGGTATTATGGGAATGGGAAAGTAAGTCACGTCTTCATAATTACAATAAATAATATATATATATATATATATATATATATAAGCAATCAATCAATCAATAAAGGAATAAAATAATGAATAAAATAAATAAATAGATAAATAAATATAATAAAAAATGTATAAAGAAAAAAAAGTAGAGGGTGATGATTCAGGATTCCATAATATATTGAATTGAAAAAAAGATATATGAGGTATTATTAATTTATTATGTTTGTGTTTTGTTTGCAGAGTGTTCAGGAGGATGGACGATGATGGCTCCCACAGTCTCAATATGGAGGAATTTTCCAAAGGCATCAGGGAAACGGGCCTAAAGTTGAACGAAGAGGAGACGGAACAACTCTTTAAGGCTTTTGATAAAGATGATGAAGGGACAGTTAATTACGATGAGTTCCTGATATCCATTAGGGTAAGTTCATTGCCTCCAGCAGTTAGCTATATGTCAAACTTTAAATAGTTTATACGTAAAATTGGTATATAGTAAATCGTAATGCAAATTTGTTTTCTACAGAGGGTGTATAACTGAAAGGAATGGGACTTTTTACTTTTGAAGTGTGATATTATGTATATTTGAATACTTTCCAATCTATCTATAACTCTTTGAGCCTCTGACGCCTCATTCCCTCCGAGAAGGCGAGAACTCCCTCAAAGGGGAATGCCACGGCTGAAGTGTCTCCACCTTCTTTAAAAACTCCTCACCTTTCATTCTCTCCACATGTCCAAACCATCTCAATGCATTACGCCTCACTCTCTCAACCACCCAACCAATTAGGCCTACTTTCTCACTAAAACTATTTCTCCACATGCTCCTCTCAAGTAACTAATTTCCAAATTCCACTGCACCTATTTTAGACTGGTGACTGGTGAGCCTTACCCCATGTCCATGTCTCCGACTCATATGTCAGTGTTGGCAGGATTATACTATTTCGTAGTCCCCCTTTCACTTCCATACTCCCCAGTGATCCTATGACCTGTCTACCCTTTACTGCTATCTCCCTAATTTCTCCTACCATACTTCCATGTTTACACAGAACTGTACCCAGGTACTTAAACTCCTTCACTTCCTCCATCTTCTCACCCCTCAGAGTTATTTCACACTTAGTCCCAGTTGGTACTACCACTCTGTAAGGTGTGACAAAGTCAGTCACTTCAGTTTCTGCTCTCTCAAACACCATCACCATACTTTTACCAACATTTACCTTCAGTTTCCTTCGTTTACATACGGACTGACACTCGTCCACCACTCACTGTAACAGTAACTCCCTTTCACTTTCAGCCATCAACACAGTCCCACAGTGTCATCCGCAAACAAGCTTACCACCAAGGACTAATTTACTCCTTTCAATGTCAGCTTTGCACCCAGACCATTCACTTTGGCCTTCATCTTTCTCATACAACCATCCATTTATATATTGAACAGCCATGGTGGCAGGACACACCCTTGTCTCAACCCCACACTAATATTATTAAAACTCTCACTTAGATTAGAGGATTAGGTAAGCATAGAACAGGACGAGCCTCAACACACAATGTTTCATCCTACCCCATGATGCTCAATAAGGAGCCTCGTTTCAGGTGTGTCAGAATTAGGAAAGAGGTTACATGACATACAATACGTACCTGATATTACAATTTTTTTCCCTCACAGCCCAAAATGAACGACAGAAGGAAGAACCTGGTGAATCTGGCGTTTGACATGCTGGACAATACAGATGATGGGGTGGTCACTCTGGAAGACATGAGGAACGTCTACTCTGTCAACAAACACCCAAAGTTCCAGTCTGGGGAGATGACAGAGGACGAGATTCTCCTCACCGTCATTAAGAAGTTTGAGAACAATACGTCTGTGGATGGCAAGGTCAGCTAGTCTCAGGCTCATAATAATAATAATATTTTTTTTTACTAAAATAGAATAAATATATAAATAAATAAACAAGAATTAAATACTATGCAGGAATTTTCATGGTGTTGTTGATGGTGTGGTACCTGTACGATGACACTATGGGTATACTGTACTACAGAGCCTTCATACTGCTACAGCCGGCAGCATAAAATCGAGTCCATCTCATATACTTAAGGGGGTGTGGGAGTAGGGGACAGGCTTGGGGGGTGCAGAAATAGGGGGACAGGCTTGGGGTGGGTAGAAGGCCTGTCCTCCTATTCACGCACTATGCAGTTACGTATTCTTTCCATTTTCAAAAAATATGTTTACTAAACCCTCGAAAACAACAATGATTTGTGTACAAATTGTGACCAATGTACTAAATGTTTTCCATTATTTTTCAGATAACACGGGATGAGTTCATGGACTATTACTCTGGAATCAGTGCCTCCATCGACCACGACGCTTACTTTGACCTTATGATGCGTAATGCCTGGGGTATCAAATAAGTGTTTTGATAGTGCACTAATTCATATTCATTCCAATTTGAAGTATAGCATAAGTAAGTTATAAGATTGAGAACGCTTTTATTACCAAAATATTGCCTTACTCATGTTTACAGATGAATATGGATCTTGATTGATAAGAAAATAATAGGTGTATAATTTTATGCTTAAAGCTACCGGTATTGCAGCTTCATATAAGTCATCCATAAAGCTTTCAAGATCATATTTAGTACGATAAGTTAATACTTGTTGTAAATTATGAGTACTGTATTATGTCTGTGCAGTACAGTGTACTGTATAAATACTGATGTATAGTACAGTACAGTACTAGTAAACAGGAACAGTCATGGACAATAATATTCATCCACATTGGGGTGACTCATGTAAGAGTTTGAAAGCTTCCCTCTGTTTCTTAACTGATAATCTTTCCAATAAGTAGTATTAAGTACAGTACTGTACCATTGTATAATTTACTACAAGCAGATACGCACTACTGAAAACAATAATATGAACATGAAAACATTAGACAACAAATTGTTTGAGATACCCATACAGTATGTGGATGATTATTATTGACCATGACTGTACAGTACTGTACTGTATGTTACATTGTTTACTTTACTTGTCACTGCAAAGATGATCTAGAATGCAGAAATGCCAGCTTTATCTATTTAGATTAATTGTGTAAGTTAAAGAATACTGTAATTAAGTAACATTGGTTTGTTTTATAATGTACTGAATTATCATATTACAAATTTTATTTCCTGTGTATTATAGCACAATCTCATTCAACACCTACATTTAAGGCATCATTATAAATTACTGTCATGTTACTTTATAACAAATATTGTTTGTACAAATTTTATTTATTCTGTACTTAAAGTAGGCTATATTATTTCACTTTTATAGCTACAATAAAAGCATAAAATACTATATACAGTAGGCCTATATAAGACCAACGATACAAGGATAAAATACTGCCACACTCTGAATAGAATCATACCAACTATTTCTTATACATTACCAGTACAATTACCTCCATTCATATCATTACCACAAAGCACTGTCAGTCTCACCTTCCCTTTAATCCAGAATAATTAGGGTTCAGTAGACTCTCTAAAATGAGGCATTATCACACATTCTATTCACTGGTTATATTGTCTTGAATCAATGAGTCGAGGTATGGTATTATTAAACGAGGCTCTTCGTTGATCAATTCCTGTTACAGTATTTTGTAATATATGAATTATGCAATGAAGAGCCTTTTCCTTGTTAAATAATACAGCACCCAAAGTCAACATGATTAATTCTTGACTGTAATGGAAGACTGCCAGTGTTAAGGGAAGAGTCTATTGGTGGTGAACTGGAGGGTTACCGATTCCTCCAAACTATACCAAGTAACAGACACACCCATTTGTAACACTGAGGTCATTATTCTGTTTCCTGGAATAGTTTGGTGGAATCAATAATGCCCTCCAATTTACCCACAAGAGACTCTCCCTTTAATTAAGGACCCTGTGCTTGTGTATGAAAACTGGAGGCTTCTGATTCCTCCTGACCACTCCATGAAATAACCTCCATCCATATAGGTGATGTTTCGTGGCAATATTTGAAGGACTCGTATAACTCCAATTTTCGGACTACATCACAGGATCCTTAATTAAGTGGATAATGCAGGAATGGCAGCAATTGTACTGTAGTTTTAAGGCATATTCTTGACGAGTATCCTGTCCAGTTGTATGTATGTATTTTTAATTATTTTTTATAGCACACATGACACCTCTTGTACGTCCTTTGAGCAATACGTATCAGGAAAGTAAAAGTTATAATAGCCATTGCCTTTTGAGATAATAGTACATATTTATATTGAGAACATTATAATACACAATACAGTAATTCTAGACCATTATAATACAGTACAGTAAATTCTTTATTTTGCACTGGAGTTATGGGTGTGTATGCACTAGCTGTTTGTAATGAATTTGTGTAAAGTAAAACCTCTTATTTGTTTACATTATACACCCATAAACCAAGTCAGTGGATAATGAAGTTTTACCATACATAAATTCATAATGAGGTTTTACTGTACACAGATGCATAGAAATGGTATAATACACACACAAAACAAGAGCAGTGGATAATGAGGAGTTACTGTTTACTGTACAGTCACGGCATATAATCCTTGCCAAGAAATGAGGAATAACTATTTACTGTACAGTCGTGGCACATAATCCTCGACCAGACTTCCCTTTACACCCTGATTAAGAATCGATTATGTGCCACGACTGTACATATTAATTATACTATACTGTATGTCCTTAGATCATAACTCATTTCCTTCATCCCATACTAAGGCTGGTATTATTAAACTACTGCTTTGAGGAAAAGTTCTCTTCTTCGTCGCTTAGTTCCTATTATTTTGTTATACGAATTTAGTGACGAAATATCTCTTCCTCTTAGAATAAGTTTAGTAATACCATCCTTAATTTCCACCAGGGTAAGTGACAGTTGAATGAGATAAACAGAAAAGTTATTATAATTATACTGTATTCTTTAGAGTAAATTTTTTTACCACAAGTTTTCATTATACATGTATTTATATTTATTTGGTACTGTATGATATAATAATGAGGAACTAATAAGAAGTTGATACAGTATACACTTTTGGTACATTGGAACACTTTGATTCTTCCAAAGTTTGCCAGGAAACAAAAAACAGGACCATATAACAAAAATAATGGTGGCCAATTGTTGCTTGAAATAATTTCTTCCAGATTTATCACCAACACTGTACTATCCCTTTAAATACAATTACTCCCTCAATTATTATTCATTTTGACGACTTGACTGCAAGTGCTGATGTTAAAAGGGGAGTAATAAAATTTCAATAATTCAATAATATTAATACTGTACAGGTATGTGGAAACTGTATTACACAACAAACAATAACAACATTGGGCCGTATTCAAGAACATCCATGGTGTATACGATGGCATGGTACCGGTATGATGGCTCTGTTAATTGTTTGTCTGTGGAGCCGTCGTATCAGTACCACGCCATCGTATACACCGTTAATGTTCTTGCATAGGGTCCATCATCTTTCCCTCCCCTCGTGTAAACTACTAAACTGTGAAATTACTTATAAACAGCCATCATCAGAATTACTGTATTAATTTATGAAGCACAAATTATTCCTGCCAAAAAACAAGAGTAAATCTGCCATTCATATATTATTTTGCCTGTATGGTTGATGAATCTCGGCCACTTTCCAGCATTATCTTTATTAATCTGTTATAATATTATCGAATTATCTAGTATTTTATTAGTTACATAATTTGTGTTACAGTGTGGAAATTGGAGATGGTACTGATTTTTCCTGCCAAGAATATGATAATTAATGCTTTAAAAGAGTTCCTAGTCAAGTAGGCTACTGTAATAATATAGGTTCTTGTACAGTAATAATTATAATAAATTCAGTGGTTGCTTGGCTACGTTGAGAGTTGTATGCAAGAACATTCGCAGTGTTGACAAAGGTGTGGTACCGGTAGGACGGCCCTATTATATTATATTATATTATATTATATTATATGGAGCCATCGTACCGGTACCACGCCATCGTATGCACCACGAATGTTGTTGAATATGACTGAATTTCATGGGTTGATTTGCATGTGGTTAGTTGCTATAACCACAATAGTCATCTGATTTTTATAGAAGTTCTTGTACTGTACTGTAATTTTGCATATGCTTCATTGCGCAAAAGTATTCCTCATACTGTAATTTTCCATACGTTTCATTGCGCAAAAATATTCCTTGTTTTTAAATACTGGACAATGTATATCCCTACTGACAGCTTCCTCAGACACTATCAGAAACATTCACAGACACAGAGACACGAAAAGTAAGGTTAATTGATGAGGTTCTGGTTGACGCTGGGAGAGAACATGAAAATAATAATTGTTTACAGTATAGCCTATAGATAGAGATTAAGTGAAGCCTCTAGTCTCTAGTGCAAACTGTTCTACTGTATAACTTTAAAGTTGATGTATAGTTGGCATTTAATTCCTGAACATGTACTGTAGTTACATAAATACACACACACACACACACAGTAACACAAACACACACACACATACTAAAAGCTGGTCAGTATGTTTATAAAGTGTCCTAGAATACGCACAGCTTCCAATTGTTAAAGTGTTTCTTCTTGTTATGTATTTGTTTTATCGTGTATGTATAATTATGTATGGTATGTATAATTATATGTATGGTGTGCATAATTTTATACATAATCTAATACTTTGCTTAGAATGTATTATATTATATGTATATAACTATATGTATGGTATGCATAATTTTATATACAGTACAGTATATTACTTTGCTTAGGATGTATTATTTTGTATGTATGATTATATGCATGGTATACATAATTTTTATATACAGTATAATACTTTGCTTAGAATGTATTATTGTCATATTTTGTATACTGTACAAGACAGGGTGTACTTAATATTTACATATAAAGAAAAACAGGCTTCATGTTGTTAATGAAAAAAATATGGTACAGTATTAGGTTTAATAGATAATTATGTACCATATAAAGTTACAGTAATTATATTAAAGCTCTCTGATCATCCAAGACACGGTTGTTTTGGTAATCCTTCTTATATAGATTTATTTGATTTTAATTGAAAAGTTTATCATAGTAGGTCAGGCATAAAACATAGGATAAGGCCAGAGCAACCTGACCAACCCAAACTTTATAAATTTGTAAAAAAAAAATATTATACAGTAATTAAAATACTGTACAGTACATACTGTAGATAGGTTCATATGAAACATTAATTAATGAAGTGCAATAACATCAAATTGACTTGTGAGCAGTACTGTATGAGGTTATGATTGATTGATATATGGTGATGGAGAGGTGAGATGTACAATAAGCACTAAATATAAAAGATGAAAAAACGGGACGGTTAGAGAAGTGAAAACCCCTATTTTTAAATGGCCTTTTACAACAAGCAGGGATACTAGGGAGGTACAGTTGGCCACACATTAAGCTGGTATGGCTCGGTACTTGTGAAGTGGCTACAAAAGAGAGGAAAGTGAAATAATATGTAGTTTCTTGAGAGACAGATAGTAAAATGTCATTACTGTCTGCATGTCAATAAACTACTGTATAACTTTTGCTCACTTTCATTCCTGTTGTAGGTCCAGTATCTCACAAGTACCGAGGCGTACCAGATTCATGTGTGGACAACTGCACCACAATCCCTAGCCCACTTGAGTTAAGGGGGTGTGGGAGTAGGGGGACAGTCTTGGGGGGGGGTTAGGGGGTGCGCGAATAGGGGACAGGCTTAGGGGGATTTGGGGGGTTGCGGGAATAGGGGGACAGGCTTTCTACGTGACCCCAAGCCTGTTCCCCTATTCCCGGCTTCCCGCATCCCCCAAGCCCCTCCAAAGCCTGTTCCCTACTCCCACACCCCCTTAAGCCTGAGATCTGATGACAGCCCACCAAAACCATCACAAGTCCACACATATTTCGAACCAATGGAGGCTTTTAGTGGGCTGTTGTGAAGGTTTGGGTGGGCTGTGTGTATGTGTTGTGTGTCCTCATGATGGTTTGGGTGGGCTGTGTGTGTGTGTGTATGTGTGTCTTCATGAAGGTTTGGGTGGGCTGTGTGTGTGTGTGTGTGTGTCTTCATGATGGTTTGAGTGGGCTGTCGTCTAGAAACCACCTGATGCTTCAGATCTCGGGCTTCGACACAGGTGAGATAGATTTTTTTCATTATGGTGAGCGAGTGTTCAGTTCACTTCAGTAGTACAGTACACAATGTTAGGTGGAATTTATTTGTCACAGCAGCTGATTACATTACATTTACAACAAAAAAGCCAAGAATTTAATGCACGATGGAACCTAGTATAAGTACACATTTATCTGGTTAAAAAGTAAATAAATAAATAAAAAATAAATAGATGAAATAGAAAAAATGTGAACCCGATGGAAAATCATACGACAGTCGTGATCATCTAATACAAGTATAAACAAAAAGCCATTACCAGTGACACACGAACTTTTCTTCCCAGACAGTTTTATCAGGCGACAGTTAAGTGGAAATACATACATACAGACTAAATAGTATATAATTATAACCTGTATTAATGTCTATAGTCGACCCAAATTTATGTGTGGGGTGAATATTTGTGTGTGTTGTTTAGAAAGAGAGATAGAGAGAAAGATCAGTGTGTTGTTTTGTAATTGTTGTCTTGTGTATAGTGTTGGTGTTGGTTGTGTGTGTACAGTAGTAGGTGTGCAAATGCGGTAGTGTACAGACGAAGCCATGTATGTACACTTTTGACCCAGGCTGACCCTCTCTGCCTCTGTCTGTCTCTCTGTTTTCACGTGCACTTCCTGTTCTTCCCTCTCTCATCCCCTTATCTTCCTCTCTTACATTTCTCTCTCTCTCTCTCTCTCTCTCTCTCTCTCTCTCTCTTCAAAGTGGTATAGTTTGTAGGAATCACAATAGAACACCCCTCTCAGATTACTTCTATCATATGCTTATCATTCTGTTATATTACTATCTGTGTGTGTGTGTGTGTGTGTGTGTGTGTTAAACGTGCAAAACTTGACTATGTGTGGGTGTGTTTCTGTGTGGGTGGGTGTAAAATGTGCAAAGTTCAACGATACATGTGTGTGTGTAAAACTTACAAAGATCGACTGTGTGTGTGTATATATAAAACATGCATAGAATGACAGTGTGTATAGAGTTGAGTAGGTGAATGGGTGTATGAAGGCAGACACAGAAAAGAGAAGCCTCATTGCAGCAGTCAGTCTCTCAGTAATAAGGAAGGGAGACCTGGCTTGCCCTCGTTTGCCCTGGCTTATCCACATGACCTACCCGACACCACACGACACCACCCGACATGACATGACACCACCCGATCCACACCAACACGACACACCCCTGAACAACCCACGTGATGTAAACAAGTGAACCAATTAACCAACCCAAAACACTTCACAAGGCCCCACCCCTGTATAGTAGACGAGATAAATAGCATAACACAAACAGCCTCACAAGGAATATTATGTTGGTTTATCTCCTTACACACAACACACGTGACACCATATAAAAACACTTCAATATATATATAAAAAAAAGCAACTATACAGTATATATAGGTCAAGCAACTATATGGCCCCTTCCTCTTATAGTAGACGTGTAAAGTAGTATAGCACAAACTCAAACAGCCTCACAAGGAGTATTATGTTTGTTTATCATCTCACACACAACACACGTGATGCCAATTCAAAACACTTCACACTAGGTCATGTAACTGTGAGGTCCCTTCCTCTTACATATAGTACACGAGTAATACGAGTTCTTATAGCATAGCACAAACTCAAACAGGCCAGCTAGAACCATTATATTTGTTTAGCATCTCACACACAGCACACACGTGACGCCAAATCAAAGCACTTCACAAGGTCATGCAATTGTGGCCCCTATCTCCTTGTAGTACACGAGTTAAATCACTTCCCTCTGTACTATTGTAGCCTACAGAGGGCGGTGGTTAAAGGGGTAGTACACTGCTGGTAAATATGTAGAAATTGATTCCTCCAAACTATTCCAAGCAACAGGACACCATTATATCTGTACATCTGGTTCTGTTTCCTGGCATACCTTGGAGGAATCAAGACACTCCAATCTACCAAAAGTACACTATCCCCTTAAGGTGGTAATTCTGTTTTAGTACATTGGAGTGCCTTCATTCCTCCTCCAAAGTATCCTAGGAAACATGACCAGAAGAGCAAAAATAATGGTGGTGTCTTGTTGCTTGGAATAGTTTGGAGAATTCAGTTGCTCCAGATTTACCAACACAATAAAAAAAATCTCCCTTAAATAACATAACACAAACAGCCTCACAAGGACCATATTAGATCTATATATAGATAGATGTTGTTTCGTGGCAATGTTTGAAGGACTCATTTATATCCAATATTCTGACTACATCACAGAGTCCCTTAATTAATCATTATGTCCATGCAGCTAAAGTATAACAAAAATTATAACAACACCACGTACTTTGTGTTCTCGTTCTTTTTCCTCTTTTTTCGTTCTTTCGTCGTTCTTTTTCCTTTTTTCTACGTTCTTTAGTCGTTCCCTTTCCTCAATTCTACGTTCTTTAGTCGTTCTCTTTCCTCATTTCTACGTTCTTTTGTCATTTTTTTTCCTCCTTTCTTCGTTCTTTCCTCATTTCTTCGTTCTTTAATCGTTCTCTTTCCTCCTTTACACTCACGGTCGTTCTGTACTGTACTGTATTATGATGCAGGAAAAAAAGAGCATTCCCCACCAGCCCTGACTGAATTCTTCTCTGTGCATAGCCTAGTTCGAGACACAATACACAAACAGTTCGAGACACAATACACAAACAGTTCGAGACACAATACACAAACAGTTCGAGACACAATACACGACAGTTCACAACCATCTATCTACCCTCTGCATGGCTGTTGTCTCTAGTCGTTCGAAACACATGCAGGTGATTCAGTATACTGTATATTGTGTCTAGCTGAGAGTAGGAACAGCCACGAGCACTAATTAATACACTAATAAATATACAGCTTCGATTGATGCTTCGAACAGTTCAATTTCACCAATGAACTAATTCCAATGGAGATATTATTGTGCATCTTTTATTTACTGTCTCCAGGTATTCGAAGCAAGCACCTGTATACTTATTAGTGCTCGTGACTGAACATGGTAGTATACAAGGACATACAGTCAGTCGCTTGCCCATTTGATTCGAAGCCTGAGATCTGAAGCAGGTGGTGGTTTCTAGACGATAGCCCATTCAAAGCCTACATTGGTTCGAAGTGTGTGTGTGTGTGTGTGTGTGTGTCTTCATGATGGTTTTGGGTTGGCTGTGTGTGTGTGTGTGTGTGTGTGTGTGTGCTCATAATGGTGTGTATGTATATGTGTGTGTGTGAATGAGTGTGTGTGTGTGCTCTCATGATGGTGTGTATGTATGTGTGTGTGTGTGAATGAGTGTGTGTGATAGGAATTGATACTGAAATCTCTCTCTCTCTCTCTCTCTCTCTCTCTCTCTCTCTCAAGTCAGTAGAGGTGTTAGGAAGCCTCATCGCTCCCGGCAACAACATCTCACATTCCTTCTTATTTTAGAGATATCCGTCCTCAATGACAGACACACATACACACACACACACACACAGACAGACACACACACACGGACACCCACTCTCCTATATAGCCACACCAAGAGAGAGAGAGAGAGAGAGAGAGAGAGAGAGAGAGAGAGAGAGAGATTTGAGGATGAATTTGGTGAGTAAACAATGCAGCGATCAATATCATCCAACTATTATTATTATTATTATTATTATAGTAGTAGTAGTAGTAGATGTAATAATAATAATAATAATAATAATAATAATAATAATAATAATAATAATAATAATAATAATAGTAGTAGGTAGTATATGTAATAATAATAATATTAATAGTAGATGTAATGATAATACTAATAGTGGTAATAATGATAATAATGAATATGTTAGAACTTAGAAGTGATGTAATGATAAGGTACCGTAAGGCTTAACATAGTATATATACGTATCCCCTCTAGTGTTGTGACGTCATCATCCAATAGAACACAACACAACTATACTCAACTCGTACAAGTGGTAGTGTCAGCAGTTAACTGTATTCTCTCTCACACTCACTCTCACTCTCTCTCTCTCACTTACATTCTCTGCTAGCTAGACCTCTCTCTCTCTCTCTCTCTCTCTCTCTCTCTCTCTCTCTCTCTCTCTCTGTGTGTGTGTGTGTATCGTCTTATTACCAAATACCCTGTATAGTTTGTTACACACACACACACACACACACACACACACATAAATGGGCATACTTTAATGGTTTGTTCATTCTTTCACACACGAGTCATTCTCTTTCAATTCTTCAGCTGTTCTTTTCTTCCTTCCATTTCCTTCATGCTTACTGTCCCTCCTTTCCTTCTCTTTCCTCCATTCTTTCTATCCTTCCTTTCCTTCATTCTTTCTATCCTTCCTTTCCTTCATTCTTTCTATCCTTCCTTTCCTTCTATATCATTCGTGCTTACTGTCCCTCCTTTCCTTCCTTTTATTTCGTGTTTACTGTCCCTCCTTTCCTTCCATTTCCTTCTGTTTACTGTCCCTCCTTTCCTTCCATTTCCTTCTGTTTACTGTCCCTCCTTTTCTTCCATTTCCTTCTTGTTTACTGTCCCTCCTTTCCTTTTATTTCCTTCTTGTTTACTGTCCCTCCTTTCCTTCTGTTTCCTCCTTCCTTGTTTCCTGTCCCTCTTAGCTTTCTCTATCTCCTTCATTCGTTCCTTCATTTGACCTCTTATTCTTCCACATGCATCTGTCCGTAGCAATGACCTATTCACGTCCTCTGTAGCCTATGCATGTATGTATGTGTCATTGTAGAGGTTAGGAGGGTTACGTTATAGTTGTAAGTATTCCCAGGCCTAAAAAGAGATGGATTATGTTCACGGTAAAGCCTCTCTCTCTCTCTCTCTCTCTCTCTCTCTCTCTCTCTCTCTCTCTCTCTCTCTCTCTCTCTCTCTCTCTCACACAAAAAGATATAATTAGGTTTCCTCAAGTAAATCACACAAACACGCATACATTTACTGTTGTTGTTGATAATGTACTCCCGGGGCAGAATGGCCTCCTGCCTGTCGATGTGAAAAAAACAACTTAAAATATAGGAGGAGCTGCATGGTCCTATATGTCTGAGCTACCGAAACATAACCCAGGGAAATAGAACCAGAGCTTACTGGACCATGGAGGGAGTCTGGGGGGCCTCCGACCAAGGTCTTTGATCCCACAGCCAGTGCTGTGGACTCAAGTCCAAGTTACCACAAGAGCTACAAGTAGGGCCGCAGCAGTTTACACTGCTGAATACAAATGGATAATGTACCCCCGTGTGCTGGCGGTCCACACAGCAGTCGAAAAAAAAGCCTCCGGTTACAGTACACCTTACGTGGATTTTTAATGCATGTGGACAGATCTCGTCAAATCCACTATAAATAGAAAGTGGCCAGATCCTACAACAATCTTTATTCTATCCCTGTGTTGGATGGCTAGTAGTCACAGAGAATAAAGTCATGCCTCCCCCCCCCCCTGGACAAACACCTTTACTGTATAGGCCTACAGGTGTACTGTACCATCTTGCCAATCCGTTTACTCCCCCTCAACACATAATAACTGGGTCAGGTGTGTACTTGTGTAGATGTAACCAATAACTTCTCTTCCTGTACACACACACACACACACACACAGACATCTGCTGACCCTCCAACGTTAACTAACACACTCGCCTTATGTTGTGTGTGTGTGTGTGTGTTGGATGGGAGATTTACTGTGTGTGTGTGTGTGTGTGTGTTGGATGGGAGATTTATTGTGTGTGTGTGTGTGTGTGTGTTGGATGAGAGATTTACTTACTATGTATGTGTGTGTGTGTGTGTGGGATGGGAGATTTACAGTGTGCGTGTGGGATGGGAGATTTACTGTGTGTGTGTGTGTGTGTGTGAGGTGAGAAATTATTGACAGTAAATAATATAGTTTTACGAAATTATATTAACTATATAATACTGTATAATATTATATCATGAAATAAACACTTTCTCTTTTCGTAAAATTAATAACAATAATTACAGAAAGACAGACAAAACAGAAAGACAGACAGACAGACAAACAAGAAAACAACACAAATGCAG